>OY821520.1:225963200-226130700 GCA_963682025.1 Cordilura impudica | reverse complement strand
AAAGGTATTTTTTAATAAAAGGTACCATTTAATAACATGTAATTTTTTAAAAAAAAGCTACTTTTGTAATAAAAGGTACTTTTTTTGTAAAAGGCACTTTTTTAATAAAAGGTACCTTTTTAATAAAAGGTACTTTTTTAATAAGAGGTACTTTTTTAATAAAAGGTACTTTTTTAATAAAACGTAATTTTTTAATAAAAGGTACTTTTTTAATAAAATGTAATTTATTAATAAAAGTAACTTTTTTAATAAAGGGTAATTTTTCAATAAATGGCACTTTTTTAATAAAAGGTACTTATTTAATAAGAGGTACTTTTTAATAAAAGGTATTTTTTTAATAAAAGGTACTTTTTGAATAAAAGGTACTTTTTTAATAAAAGGTACTTTTTTAATAAGAGGTACTTTTTTAATAAAAGGTACTTTTTTAATAAAAGGTAATTTTTTAATAAAAGGTACTTTTTTAATAAAAGGTACTTTTTAATAAAAGGTATTTTTTTAATAAAAGGTACTTTTTTAATAAAATGTAATTTCTTAATAAAAGTAACTTTTTTAATAAAAGATAACACAAGGGAACAAAATTGAACTTTTTTTGTGTTGATTTGAAATTTATAGCAAATTTTTACTAATTTGAGGTCGCTGATTTCAAATCTGCACTTGGTTTTTTTCTATCAGCTCGACTTTTCGAGATATACCGTTATGTTCAAAATTAAGGCACTTCCGCTACATATATTGGAATAACTTGAAAACGGTTCACCATATTAAATTAAAAAAAAAATCCGAAACTCGCAAACAATATTCTCTTAAAGCCGTGCTTACTTTGTTTTTAAATTTTCCAAGTAGTTTTAGAGATATCGTTCAAGTTTTGAAAAAAAAATTAAAATTTAAAAAAAAAAACATTTTTTTTGTTCTTTAAAAATTCCTAAAAAATAAAAATGGGACAAAAATCACAGTTTTGGTCTACAAACGGTTAGTTAAATATATTTCGAATAAAATGAGCTTTATTTCATTGCAATCGGTGCACAACTTTTGATTTTGTTCACGATTTACTGAATTGATATAAATCGCGATTTCCATACAAAAATAACATTTTCTAATGTGTAAGTGTTTGTATGTAATAAGTTAGTTTTTTATGATTCTAAGAACTAAAAAAATTAAGTAATAAAAAAAGATTATTTCATTTTTATGGTCAGCTATACTTTTTAATTTAACACAAAAAGAGAATTTTAAAGAAAAATAAAAAATTTTAATACACAAATATTACAATGTAATTACAACTCATCGAAAAATTTTCTTTTATAAGATTTTCTTAAATAACCTTGTTTAGAGGGATTTGTTTTAATGCTCCAGCAATAGTCCGCCATCATATGCTTATCCCAGTGACCCTGGTACCGCTCCTCTATAGTGCGGATATCTTGATGGAAACGTTCACCTTGTTCTTCACTGAAGTCTCCAAGATTTTCAGGGAAACAATCCAAATGACTGTGTAGGTAGTGCACCTTAATGCTCATATTACAACCAAGCTGCTTGAAATGTGACAACATGTTATCCACGTGGTCCGAATAGTGCTCACCCTTTTTGTTTCCCAGGAAATTGCGCACTATCCAAACAAATTCATTCCAAGCATTTCTTTCAATATCTGTCATGGAATTACTAAAATTTTCATCATTGATTAATTTTTTGATTTGAGGGCCATCAAAAATGCCAGCTTTCAGTTTCTCCGAACTCAAATCGTTGAACTTTTTACTGATATATCTAAAACAATCACCGTCCTTGTTGAGAGCTTTGTTTCATAAGTCCTAGCTTGATATGGAGAGGTGGCAGTATTATGCGATCCCTGGGCACAAGTGGTTAATTAACTATATTGTGGTTTCCTGGAACCATAGCTTCCCTCGAAGGCCAGTCTTTCTTACTCCAGTGTTCAGATCTGGCTCTGCTATCCCATAAACAAATGAAACACGGATATTTTGTGTAGCCACCTTGTTGGCCTAGAAGAAAATTCACCATTTTTAGATCCACGCAAATTAGCCAGCGGTGTTCGTTGTACTTTATTTTATTTATAACTGAGGCAATTGTAGAATATTCTTCTTTAGCTTTAGTTGAATGTGCAATGGGCAACGAACCCAATTTATTACCGTTATGCAGAAGTACACATTTTAGGCTGCGTTTAGAAGAATCTATAAATAGTCGCCAGTCATTTGGATCATACTCCTCTAATCGCATCGCTGTTACTAAACCAGGAACATCTGAACAATAAACAAATTCATCGTCTTCGGAAAAGAATGGAAGTAAGTTTTTTTCTCTGTTACGGTAGTATGAAATTGTTGTTCCTTGGGTTAACAGATTTTTTTTTGCTTTAATCGAGAAGCAAGAATTTCAGATGCTTTTTTAGAAAGTCCAAGGTCTCTCACTAAATCACTAAGCTCCTCCTGATTAAATTGCTCGTGTTGTGTTGACTGATTAAATGCTCAATGTAAAATGATTTATATTTTTTGTCGTTATACTTTTCGCTTTCGTAAACACTTGTTGAATGAGAAAAATTGGTTGAATGAACCCATATAAATACTTAGTAGTTTTTTACTGAAGTACCAAAAAAAATTATATCCACAATTTTATTGACAGTCACTTATGAATGAACACATGTGTTCAGGGGAATTCCTTTAAAAAATCATCCGTTACCAACGGTAAACCACACATCAATAAAAACAAGTGGACTTTTCTTTTTTCTCTTTAATTGACTGTGAACTGACTAGGTGTCATAAAGGGACAATAAAATTTATAGGCGTTATGAGTTTGCTACCGCAACCATAAAAATGAAATAATCTTTTTTTATTACTTAATTTTTTTAATTCTTAGAATCATAAAAAACTAACTTATTACATACAAACACTTACACATTAGAAAATGTTATTTTTGTATGGAAATCGCGATTTATATCAATTCAGTAAATCGTGAACAAAATCAAAAGTTGTGCACCGATTGCAATGAAATAAAGCTCATTTTATTCGAAATATATTTAACTAACTGCTTGTAGACCAAAACTGTGATTTTTGTCCCATTTTTATTTTTTAGGAATTTTTAAAGAACAAAAAAAATGTTTTTTTTTAAAAAATTTTAATTTTTTTTTTCAAAACTTGAACGATATCTCTAAAACTACTTGGAAAATTTAAAAACAAAGTAAGCACGGCTTTAAGAGAATATTGTTTGCGAGTTTCGGATTTTTTTTTTAATTTAATATGGTGAACCGTTTTCAAGTTATTCCAATATATGTAGCGGAAGTGCCTTAATTTTGAACATAACGGTATATCTCGAAAAGTCAGCGTCCCAAATAACCTTAAAAACAATATTCAGTTCTTAATCAACAGAACCATTGTTCCCTTGTGTAATTTTTCAATAAAAGGCACTTTTTTAATAAAAGTACTTTTTTAATAAGAGGTACTTTTTAATAAAAGGTATTTTTTTAATAAAAGTTACTTTTTTAATAAAAGGTACTTTTTTAATAAAAGGTACTTTTTTAATAAAAGGTATTTTTTTAATAAAAGGTACTTTTTTAATAATAGGTACTTCTTTAATAAAAGGTACTTTCTTAATAAAAGGTACTTTTTTAATAAAAGGTACTTTTTTAATAAAAGGTACTTTTTTAATAAAAGGTACTTTTCTAATAAAAGGTACTTTTTTAAATTAAAGTACTTCTTTAATGAAAGGTATTTTTTTAATAAAAGGTACCATTTAATAACATGTAATTTTTTAAAAAAAGCTACTTTTGTAATAAAAGGTACTTTTTTTATAAAAGGCACTTTTTTAATAAAAGGTACCTTTTTAATAAAAGTTACTTTTTAATTAAAGGTACTCTTTAATAAAAGGTACTTTTTTATTAAATGGTACCATTTAAAGAATTGTATTTTATTTAAAAAGGGTACTTTTAATAAAATGAACTTTTTAATTAAAGTACTTCTTTAATAAAGGGTACTTTTTTAATAAAATGTACTTTTTTAAAAATAGCTAGTTTAATATAAATAAATTTCATTTAAAAAAGATCATTTAAAAAGAAAGTTTTAGCAAACCTCTTATTAACCAAAGAAACGAATATTAAAGATTAATTACTGTAATAAAAAGCAGTACATTGAGGGCTAGATGTATAAGCAGGTCTTTGTTGTCATTTACTTGGGGGGGTTATCATTAAGTAAACATGTTTCAAAAAAAAAAAAGAATATAGAGCAAACGTCATAATGAATTTTATGTAAACAAATGGCCATTAGTGAATTGTTTAATGTTTATATGAGACAGCAGGATAAATGAATGATAACAAAATATTAAAGGAAGTACGAACACATTATGTAATATATTTAATGATTTTGTTTTATGAAATCAACGAAACGGATGTACACATATTTTTTTTCTTTTTATGAAAGGGAAATTAAAAATAACACAGGCTACACAAGAGAGAGGGTCAGACACGTGTTGAATTCTATGCGTGGAAGGGTGGGAATTTGAAGTAGCTGTATGTGTTTCAGCAACAATTTCTTATTTAAAAGATGGTTTAATGCATTCCTAAATAATTTGGCTTGTGCGAACCACATTGGAATTAAGGAAATAGTTAATGATCGCAAGTGTTAAAGTCATAAAAAAAAATTCTGTAAATACTCTCAACAAACCCACTATATCGATAAATTTTCTAAAAAACACATTTACAATAATCTTTAGTAGCCAATATTAACAGTCATTTTGAAATGTTTATCTTGCTCCCAATCACTGACCATCTCAATGAAACAATTTAAAGCAATTTATTATTAAGCAACAGCCTAACTCATAAATATATTTTATCTTTTCAACGATAAAAATCTTTACAAGTAATAAAAGGAACAACGCTTAATAGTTAAAATTATCAACAGGAAAATATAATCGATTATTATTGCTGTTATGACAAAGGACAGAAAACACCGGCACACACATTATAAGAAAGTTTTATGTATATAATGATGAACAAGAACAATTTATTTTATTAGTATCACTTTCCATTTAAGTCACGCCTTAACAAAACACTCATTTGTTGATGGCAGAGTACAACAATTAATGTTATTATCAAGTTTTTCCTTAAATAATTTCCAACAGACGGAATCAATAACAGTATTATTTATTTACTTGTTTAGAGTAAAAAAACTTAAAGAACTGAAAATTTTGGATAACAATTTACATATATAATTTATTCAATTTAATTTGCCATATGCTGATTTCACATCAAGCATTGGAAATACACTAAGGATCGTTTAAAGCACCTTTATGGGGGGGTGGAGGTTTAATGTTTTAAAGGCGAAAAATACGAGTATTTTCATTAATTTTTTCTGAAGATATGAATAATGTTGGACTATTTTTTTCATATACACGTTAGAGCATAAAATTTTAAGTATCTTTGAAAAATTTTTCAATTAAAAATTTTAATAAATAAGTCCGTAACAGCGAATCTAAAGAGGCGTTGTTGTTTTGCAATGAACATCATAACTCGGTACCGGATCACTTAAAATAAAAAAATCGAAATGCGTTTAAAAGGTGACATGTTTCTCTAGGTAATAACGAAGAGTTTTTTTATTATTATTTTTTTTATTTCTGGCAGCATTTTGAAGTAAAAAGCCCGATTTTTGGTATAAAATTTTCTTGAATTTGTTGTTAACAAATGGGAAAACATGGTTTTAAAAACTCTCCGTGATTCCCTGGTGATTTATGTCAAGTAGATTTTGAGTTATGATGTTCACAGACTTCAAACACGTTGTTTGCGAGAAAATCGATTTTAAGTTTTTTAAAAACTAATTTATATACGATATACCGGTCGTTTGTAACGCTGTACATTCGTTAGGTTTGGTCCAATTTAATTGAAATTTTGAAACAATACTCCCGACATGTTGTACATTCAGAAAAAAAAGAAGTAAATGCAAAAAAGAAAATTGTAGTTGGTCTACACCTAGACCTATACCATTAGGTCCAACTAATTATATATATAAAATAAGTATAAACAAAATATCAGTGGCTTTGTAATTAATTTCTTTGCATTTGGATATTAAAAACATCGGATGCTATATTTATATGGGGACCAAATTTTACTAATTTGGATGTTATGGCAATTTAAGTCGAACTCACAGGGTAATTTGTATGGGGACTAGGTCTGAACATGAACCGATTTTCACCAATTTCAATAGCGTTCATTCTATGGCTGATAGAAACTTACATACTAAATTTTTTCAAAATATATTCATATGTACGACCTGTAGTTAAAATACAAAGTTTACATGGACACACAGACGGACGGACGGACGGACAGAATAAAGTGTTTCTAAGTCGATCAGTCAAATATTTTTGATAGTTACAAACATCAGCACAAAGTCATTCTGCCTTAACCAGAAAGTGTTTCTGAGTCGATCGGTATAATAAGAGATGGGTCCAGGTCAAATGTTTTTGGTAGTTACAAATATCAGCACAAAGTCATTATACCCTAACCACATAGTGGTATGGGGTATAAAAAGTGTTTTTTAAAGATACAACCTTTCGAAAAAAAAAGTACTAAACAAATTAACCTTTTAAAAGGAGTGCTATTGCAAAAAAATATCTACTAAAAATAGTACCTTTAAAAAAATTCTTTTTAAAATTAGTAAGTTTTTAAAAAATTTCTTTTTCAAAAAATACCTTTGGAAAAAATAGCCTTTTAGCAAATAACTATTTAAAAATAGTTCCTTTTAACAAGCTACTATCAAGAGGAGCACGTTTTAGAAACAGTACCTCTTAGAAAATGCACCATTTAAAAAAATTTATCTAAAAAAAAGTACATTATAAAAAAGAACCTTTCAAAAAAACAGCCTTCTAAAAAACTACCATTTAAAAATGTATATTTTAAATGAAGCAACTTTTAAAAACAGTACTGTTTAAAAACTACTTTTTATATAAAAATACTACTTTTAAAAAAAAAAATCTTTTAACAAATTATTTTTTTAAAGTACATTTTAAAAAATAAAATTTAAAAAAGTATCTTTTAAAATAATAAACTTTTAAAAAAAGTACTCTTTAAGTAGCTATCTTTTAAAAATGTACGTTTTGAAATAAATATCTTTAAAAAAAAAGTACATTGCAAAAGAAGTACCCGTTAAAGGCTACCTTTTGTAAAAAGCACTTTTTAAAAAAATTAAATTTAAAAAAAATTACCATTTTCAAATAAGTTCTTTTTAAAAAATTGCTGGTGAAAAAGTATCTTTTAAAAAGGTACACTCTATAAAAAGCACAATTTAACAAAGTACCTTCTAAAATATTACTTTTTAAAAAATCATCTTTTAAAAAATTGGCATTTGAAAAAATGGACGTTTTTAAAAAAAAAGCCGTTTTAAAAAAACTCATTTTTCAAAAAATGCCTTTTAAAATAAGTAACTTTTAAAAATGAACCCTTTAAAAATAGTACCGTTTAAAAAAAGGACCTTTTAAGGAAAGAACCATTTAAAAAAGTACCATTTATCAAGCACCTTTCAAAAAAAAACTTAAAAAAAAAGTAAATTTTAAAAAAGTACCTTTCAAAAATATACATTTTAAAAAGATTTTATTTAAAAAAGTACCTTTTTAAAATAGTACCTTTTATAAAAAGTACCCTTTGTAGCATATACAATATTTTTGAAAAATTTAAGTTTATTGTAAGATCCAGTTGGTCTTAGGAATTAAGCTGATTTGTGATAATTTTCGGGATAATTTTAATTTAGAGTCACATCGTTGATAAGGCTTGAACACAAATTCTCTGGAAATATAAATTAAAGTGGACACGGTACATCCGCTTTAAATATATGCTCTCAGTTGACGTGCACTTAACATGAAAGTTTTTAATATTTATACTTATACAATATTTACATTTTTTAAAAGTTGCTTTCAGAAAATTCTGTATGAGAAAATTATTCAGGATTATTATGGCGGAAACAAAAACATACTGAATGTTCATAAGAGTGGGCTGAAAAGGTTAGAGTACACTGATAGATATCACATGCTTATTATCTTTACTGGGAAAATCTCAATATTCTAACATGAGGTCTCGCAATTTTTTAAGCACTTACGTCTATTATTATAAAAAGAAAGATTTAAAATATTTTGCGAAAAACCCAGCTGAGCTGCTATATTTTGATTTTTTTTCTTAATTCGTTCCACTCTCATATAGACGGTAGATCATATTGCAATTTTGTGTGCGAAATTGTTGTTAGTGAAAGCCGACGATAAAGGAAGTTACAATTTATCAACAACTTTTCAATATATTTCCATTATGCAAATATGCATGTATGTGTATGTACAACTATTAACGTATAAAAAATATGTATTCTACCCAGTTGGTCACGTCTTTAAGACATCTGAAACGACGGGTACAAGACAATAGTAAATCGTGGAAGACCAATTGAGGATAGGTTAGGTTATGTTAGGTTGATAAGAGGAGCTATGTATGTATATACATAGCTCATATCCGTTGTGTCCGGATATACACCTAAGCCAGTAGGTCGGCTTGTTGTGCGCTCTACATCTCTACGTTCATCCGGTTATCTACCCCTCTGTTAACTTAGAAATTCGGTTTCATCAGCAAATTTCTTGAGTATTTTCCAGCTTATCCCCCTAAGACCCGTCAGGCCTGGTAAGATGTCGTTGGATAGATGTCTGACCCTTGTTCTCGCAAATGCAGGACAGTAGCAGAGGTAGTGTTCTAGGGTTTCGTCATCCTCTCCGCAAGCTCTACAAATGGCTGATTCCGCCCGTCCTATACGGAATAGATGAGCCCTCAGCTCAGAGTGTCCAGTGAGGATGCCAATTACCCTACTAAGTTCTACCCTGCTCAGATTCAGGATCTCCCTAGTTCTTGTAATGTTGGGAGAACCACATAATATCTTTGTAACCTTACCCACGTCAGTCTCTTCCCAAATTGATACATGCGAACTGGTCGCCCAGTCTGCCAGTTCCAATTTGAGAGACTTGAAAGGTTTTGGGTTTTCCAAATTAACTCTTTCCAAGAAAGAGCCCTTCCTGGCCAGTTCGTCAGCAATCTCGTTTCCCATTATACCACTGTGTCCTGGGATCCAAACGATTTCAAGTCTGCCTCTTCTGGAGAAGTTTGAAATCTCCTCCTTACACTCGAGGATAGCCCTTGATCTAGTTTTGTCCGCGGATATCGCTCTGATAGCCGCTAGACTGTCCGTAAATATTTTCACGTCTCCGGGACTTGGGGGATCCCGTGCGTTAATAGACCTAATTGAGGATAGTTCAAACAAATCGTTGACGAAATTTTCATACAAATGTCCGTGGAATCATACAAGACAATAAGAAAAACACTTAGCTTATCTGGTCGTTGACGATTGTATGAGCGAAAAAAGTTGCACATTATCGCCGACGACCATATAATCGACAATATGCTCCATGTGATCGTTGACGTCCATTCCGGCGACATTATCCTTCATACTGTCGTTGACGACAATATAATAGACACATTCCCACACACTGTCGTCAACGTCAATATGAGGGACACTTTTGCTCATACTATCGTCAACGACTGTATGAGGGACACTTCTCTGCCAACAAAGTAAAAAGTACACATTTTTATATTTGTTTATTTAATTTTAAGTAGTCACAATAATGAATTACAATATAAAAATACATACACAAAAAAACTATAGAAATAATTTATTAATTTTAAAAATAATTTAACTGGAAATTATTAATATTTTCTTGAAATTATTTACTGATTTTCCTTATTTTCTCTTCTTATTTTTTTTCATATTTGTTGTATTTTTAATTTTACGGAAAATTAAACGTAGTTCTTTCGTAAAATCTTCGTATGTTTGGCCTTCAGTTTTTGTGGCTTCTATTAAAAGAAAATATAAATAGATTTAATTTACGTAAAGACCATCAAATAGTTATATCTTATTAACTTACCATATATAGCATTTAATACGTGTCCATAAGTTTTTAGTGATTATTTTCCTTTTGTTCCATCGTAGTTGAAATTCATTATTATGTCCTTCCCTAAAACTCGACTTATTTTTTTGATGCTGCCGCCTACGAGGCTTTTCATCGCACCAACCCGAAATAATAAAAAAATACAATTAACCATTATTAAATTCAATAACCCCATAATTTTACTTACAATCTGCATTTTTTCTTCAGATGCTAAATCTTGTTCCAACTTTTTTAAAGTATCATCCAACTGTATCGGAAATAACGTAAAGCCCTTGATGAAGACATTTTGTTAATAATTGATTTACTTACCTTTATAATAAATCACTTATAAATTTTTAGTATTAACTTTTTACACTTTCGTACAATTTAACAAAGAGAGAAGGTGCTCTTTGTTAACCAACTGAATTATATAATTGATGACGATTTTTCTAATTATGGTGTTTTGCCTTGTAGCCGTATTTAAGTCCCGTTATTTTTCCTAAGAAATTTATTTTTTGAGCACGCAAAGAATATACAATAAGATAAATGCAGTACGTGAACAATTTGAAGACATTGTCGCTTACGCTGTCTTTAAGGCCGAGGCCACGCAATGAGCGGCAAAGCGGCAAGCGGCAGATCGGCGAGTTTGAGCGGCAAGTGGCTTATTACTGAGCGTTATTTCTGAGCGGTTAGTTGTCAAAATGCCATTGTCAATGTTATTATTTATTATTTATACAAAAAGTTTTTATAATAAAAGCAAAATATTTTCACTATTTTATTTATGACTACATTTCAACGTTTTTAAATTTTTATCGATTGAAAAACAACACAAAAATGGTTGTCGTTAAGATAACAACAACACCTGATTTTAGCAATAGCGAATATCGTTTAAAAATTTTACTGTTTTCTTTTTCTAACGATTCGATTATCGTTAAAAAGAAGTAACTGAATCGCGCTACAGATTGACAAAACAAAGAAAAGCCATTTCTTTTTTTGCAATTTTTATTCTTTGCCGCTCAGAAAACAACTAAAAATTAGAACAAGTTCTATTCCTGACCGGCACCGCTTAGGCGCTCAGAAATGCCACTCACATGCCGCTCATTGTGTGGCCACTTCAGTAGTATGTCATATGTTTTAATTTTTTCCGCTCATCGCTCTGCCGCTCGCCGCTTTGCCGCTCATTGCGTGGCCTCGGCCTAACGGTGTTCAATTTACAAACAACTTGACTTCATCTCATACACGACAAAACCGCTTTTTGTCACTTAATTTGTCGTCAAAAGAATGTGATACACGAACATATGAGTTATTTGTCATCCAGCTGGTCCTTAATGAAATTTTGTATTAAATCTCTGCACGAAAGAATCATATACATTGTCGCATAACTTGTCGTTAATAATGTTCCATGTAATACAAATACAAGACGTTGTCGCTCATATTGTCGTCAACGGACCTTGATACACGACAAATATATTTATGTCGCTGAATTGGTCGTCAACGTGATGTGATACACGACTATCTGAGTAACATATCATCGTCACAGAAAACTTCATCGACAAATGTCATGCGTGAAAAATTATTAAATGTCCTAAAGGAATCGTAAAAGACAATGTCATCTACGACGATTTTGCCAACTGGGTAACTTTAACAGGTATTTGTGATAGGTTAAAAAAAAAACAAGATAAAATTGCATAACTTTAGCAATGTTTTTAACTTTTTTATAGTTGAGCCTCACTCAGCATTTTGATACACATACTTTTGTTTCGGTATTATTATTTTTCATACTTTGACTCATACTAAAAAAAAATAAACTACTTGGATAATCAAATGGTGAACAGTGTTTCGAATATGTAATAAAAGTGAATAAAAATTTTGTGTTAGTGTTAGTATTTATTTTTGAATATAAATCCAAATTTTTTATACCGATCAACTAAAATACACTTTCTAAGTCGTTATAAATGCTTCCGGCGTTCTGTGTAGCTGATGAATTTTTCCAGAATTTTTAGGAGATCGGTACGGGATCGCTAAATTCGACTTAAAATGGGGTCATGATAAATATTTTTTTTCTCTGGTGTTTTTTTGTGTCACCACTGTGCTCTGATGGTATCACTCGTAGAACTGTGTGATGTTGCGGTGATAAGAGTATGGCGGCAAAGATATTTTGTTTTTATAAAGTGCCACGATAACAACATAAAGTTTAGGTAAACAACCAACTCGACGGATGCTTCTAAGTGACATGAATGTTTTATGCTTAACATGGATAACTACACTACAAGTTTTATAAACTATTTGTTTTAACAAGTTGTATCTTGTAGCCAAAATCTTTATTAACGCAACGTCTAATGTTGGCGTTATTTAAACAAAAAAAAAAAAAGAAACGAAAACAATATATTACAGAAATCTAAAAATTAATTGTATAAACTCTATTATAGTCAAATATTTATTTATATTATAGTCAAATATTATAGTCAAATATTTGCAATTATCAAAACAGTTTTTTAATTCAGTTGCAATTAAAAAAGCATTTCCCTACTTTAACACTAGAACTACAAAACCAGTTATTTTGACTGGCAACTTCCTTAGCATAACTGATCTTTGTATAATGACACCTTTTATTATATCGATCGACTCAGAATCACTTTCTGAGTCGATTTAGCGATGTCCGTCTGTCCGTCCATCCATCCGTCCATCTTTCCGTCTGTGTGTCCATGTAAACCTTGTAATCAAACTACAGGTCGCAAATATGAATATATTTTAATGAAGTTTGGTATATAAGATTTTTAATCGGCCATAGTATGAACGCTATTGAAATTGGTAAAATTCGGGCCATGCTCAGACCTAGTCCCCATACAAATGATCCCTATGAAATCGACTTAAATTGCCATAAGATCCAAATTATTCTATAGATCACGGTAAAATTGGGTTTGTGTGTGTTTATTACATCCATTTATCAGTTATCCAAAAATAAACCGCATATCGCAATTCTTTGTCACAGTCCCCATATTAAGCTTCTTCCCGATTTTCACTTAAATCTATCAAAAAATAAAATATTGCACAGATTTTTCTTAAATTTGGTTTGTATTATTTTTTTTTAAATATAAGTGACTTTACCAAATATGGTCAGGATCAGTTCATCCGATATGAACTTTTTCATATCTGCAGCCAAAAAAAATTAATAAAAATGCCACTAAAATTTGATTTAAGCTTATTTTTTATATCGAATTAGTTGGACCGAAAGATAAGGTCTCTAAACCATGGTATATGTTATCGAATAGTCGGTCTAGACGGACTATAATTTTCTTACTTGTTTTTTAATAACAATGTGCATCATTGTCAGGGCGAAAGTACTTCCAAAATGTTTGGCGTTTTCAGGCCAAACTTTATGAGCTTTTTTATTTTTCCTTATCTTGATGTTTGTTTGCTTACTTTTTCAGTTATAACTCAAAGAACCACTGATGATCTCTCATTTCATTATTTACCCTGACTTGGATTTTCTAACGCCCACAATGGCTCTTGCACTGTCTAATATATGTTGTAACTACCAAAAACTCCGAAATGTTTTTTGAGTCTACACATCGCACACAGGAATATTTGACCTCCAAAGCTGTCCAATATTATTCAATGTGTTTTTTGAATTGAAAGTCCACGATTTCTGATTTAAAATGGTTTGATATGAATGATAGAAGGCAGTGGCGAAATTCATCAAGCTCCAATCACCAAATTTTTTTAGTAGAGTGAAGTTTTTTTAATTTTATTTTTATTTTATATTTTGAAGTTATTTTTTATTTTAAATAACACAGAATATTTCTTATTGGATCACCTCTCGGGCGGCTTTGAGCTCCTTTTTAATTTCAAATAATACTTAACCCTAGAATCATAATTAGTATTAAAGTTTACGATTCAAAAATTAAAATTTGATGCTGGCAACACCTTAACTAACACATCATATAGAAGTCAGTATACCTTCTTTTTTGAAGTGAAAAGTTGCGTTGAGTGCGGAATAAATGTTCTATTGCTATAGAAACAAGTGAAATCTCGATCAAATCGTAAATTTTACAACTCGATCGTAATGTAACTTTTTGCCAATGGTGCGTGATAGAGAAGAAGAAAGCATATATTTCTAAAATTCATAACTACACTGTACCTTTAATCAGACTAGTTTCTGGCATTGCAGCCTTCATCAGTGATTTTATTGAACATGTGATAATTGTTACGTTATAATTGAATAAGTTGTTTCTATATGAAATTTTTTCTACCCTAATGCTTTCTAAGCACCGTTATTATGGATATAATTTTGATTCACACAAATTTTGAAATTATTATTAGATCTCAAAATTACTCTGATATATCTGTTACCATGTCCCAAACGAATAGGGAAGAATTATAAGCTCTTTTTGGGTTATTAATTTTTGCATCTGGATCTATGCATAGGCCGTGGTCGTTTTGATTTTTTGTTGGACCGTTTACGTTTTGAAATTTGGGATAAGTTCATTTCAAATTATAACAACTCTTATAAACTAGGCAGCTACGTAACCATTGATGGAATTTAGAGGTCCATGTCCATTTAAAATGTAGCATACAAATTGTATTGACTTGTGATATTGGAACAAAATATATGATGGATGTTAGTTCCTATCTTGGAAAAAATTCAAACACTAACGGAATACCATTAGTTGAGCATTATATTATTGATATTACTGATTTAACCATTCATGGAACCAACAGAAATGTTAATCGCAGATGGTCGATGGCAATTTTTTACGATGTACTAAATATTGCTTGTTTTAATTCATACATTGTTTATAATCATAATGTGCAAAGAAATAATGTAAAAACGATTACTCGAAAGAAATTTATGACCCAACTTCAAGAACAGGTGATAACACGTTGGCTTGAGCATCGGGTAAAACAACGAACTTTACAACGCTCACTTAAACAAATCATATGCTAAATACCAAATAAAGGGTCCGCCAAATAACTTTTTTCTTTTTTGAAAATGCTACAAAAAAAAAAAAAAAAAAAAACTACTGAATATTATCTCAAATTTCTTTTTTTTTTTCTTCGGCTGGCAATGCAGTAGCCTACACGATCGGTCCAATTTTTAAGCACATTATCGATTGTGTGCAGCTGTATTTCACCAATGGCTTCACAAATATTATCCTTTAAAGCGTCAATTGTTTCTGGCTTGTTGGCGTAACACTTATCTTTGAGGGCACCCCACAAATTATAGTCCAACGGTGTCACATCGCAGCTCCGAGGTGGCCAAACGACATCAGCTCTGCGGCTGATAATGCGACCTTCAAAAACAGGGCGCAAAACATCGAGTGTAGCTTCGGCTATGTGGCACGTAGCGCCGTCCTATTGAAACCAAATGTTGCCAATATCCTCCTCTTCAATTTTTGTGAACAAAAATTCGTTCAACATGGCCCGATAACGATCGCCATTGACTGTAACGGCCACTCCTTGCTCATTTTCGAAGAAAAATGGCCCAATTATGCCTCTGGACCAAAATCCGCACCAAACAGTGACTTGTTTTGGGTATATCGGCTTTTCAATGTATGCGTGCGGGTTTTCTGTGCCCCAAATGCGACAATTTTGCTTGTTTACATACCCGCCAAGATTAAAATGAGCTTCATCTGAAAAGATGATTTTTTTGGCTAAATCGGCATCTTCTGTAAGTCGATCGCAGGCCCACTTAGCGAAGCGAAAACGCATTGGATGGTCAGTTGGCTTCAACTCCTGAACCAATTGGACTTTGTATGGCGTCATACCAAGGTCTTTATGCAAAATTCGTCTCAATGATGCCTCAGAAATGTTCAATTCTTGAGAACGACGGTGAATTGATGTTGATGGCGCTTCACGCACACTTTCTGCCACAGCAGCAATATTCTCGGGTGTACGCACTGTTTCTGGCTTTTCACGCTTTGGTTTATCGATGAGGATGCCAGTTGCTTTCACTTAAAAGTAATGTCGCAATATTTCCCAGCGTTGTTCAAGCGTATACACAACCATATTCGTTCAGCGGAAGGATAAAACTAATTATCTGTCAAATCAGACATGAGCTAAGTGTTACCATTCACGAAATAAGCACTAGTTGAAAAAAAAAACGTTATATGGCGGACCTTTTATAAAGCTTGCTGAACAACTGTTGGATTTTCCTGAGCAAAAAAGAAGCATTTGTTTTATCTGCCACAGAATGACGGCGCTATTTCGTAAACACTGCAATCGAGCCTTCTCTCGGGAACACCGAGCACGTTGCTGTATATGATGCGTTTAAATGTAACAAATCAAAGAAAACAAGTAAGAGTGTTAAATTCGGCTGTGCCGAATCTTTGATACCATCCACCTCGGTTTGAGTATTGATAATAAATGTAAACAAAATAGTGGAAAAAGTAAACAATTTGTTAAACTTAATACCAAATTATTTAAGCAAATTCTTTGGGTTGGTTTTCGTCTTTTCTATTATTTTGGATTTATTTCGGTGTTTGCTTTTTGGTTACGTGGTTGCTGATCGGCATGCATTTAGGTTATATACCTATGTATATGCATGCGTTTCCAGTTATATGACATAACTTCTCATTTAATTTAATTTGCTAATTAAATAGCTCGCCCTAACCTCCATTGCAAAGGTAATGGTTGTGTAGGGTGGCTACATGCATTAAATCGTGCTAATTGGAGATGGCTGTATAGTTTCTTTTAACTGGCCAAATATTTCTTCATTGCGGCCATATAGTTCGGATGGAATAACAAAATAATAACCAAAAAAAAAACTCTCTCAACTTTTTTTATTAAAATATTGCCATATTTGGAAAACATAGAGAATAAATTTATAATAATAAATATTCAAATTAGGGATGCCAAACGCAAAAAACCAAATGTGCCAAATATTTTAAATAAAATAATTTGTTATCTTTATTTTCTGAAAAACTTAAAATTTTCATCAGATTGCGATTATTTATGTAACAATTTTTGGGTTCGCAATTCTTAAACATCATTTGACGTTTTCTAAAATTCATTGAATTAAAAATCAATGTTTTGTGTAGTCCGATTCTGTAAATTTCAACGATCCGACAATCGCAAAATATATCGACAGCTATTGTTGTTTGCACTAAGGATTAAGTGATTCAATAAGTACAGAGATCTTAGCGACATTCGACAAATCTATTTTTCTATTTATTTAAATTGTAAACGAGTGGCATCTCTGTCAAAATAAGCGAAAAACACAATGAGGAATAGAAAAAAACAAATTACTTCGTGTTTGACAGGATGATTTTATGTTTATGTTTAATATCTTTATTTTTTTTACTAATATTTTTGTTTACTTATTTGAAAATGAAATAATGAATTGAATATGCTATTTAATTTTTTTATTTATATAAAAAAGTTTTTTAATAAAAGCAAAATATTTTCAAAATATTTTATGATTTGAATAAACAACACAAAATGGTTGTCGTTTAGACAACAACAACAGCTGAGTTTAACAATAGCGAATATCGTTTAAAAATTTTCTGATAATTTTGCTATTTTCTTTTTTTTAACGATTCGACTGTCGTTAAAAGAATTTACTGAAAAGATATTATGCCAATGCCAATATTTTTTTTAAATGTAAACATTTTTTTAATGTAAACATATTTGGTGTTTTTTTTTTTTTGAATTTCAATTTGTGTTTAACAAATAAAATTTATATATTAAAGATGCAATTGATGTCTTCTAAATTTAAAATTATTATTTCCGACGTTTTAATATGATTTTCTGAAATTCAGTTAATATTTTCTAATTTATAATTGGAAATAAATATTAATTCCAGTTTTTAGAATTGATATTTTCTAAAATTTGAATGGAAAATTTAAAAAGTGCAATTTTGTATTTATGTGAATAATAATGATTTAGTAATTATAAGCAATTTTTAAAAATTAGATGTAATCGCAATCAGATATTTTGTGGGTAAAGCAGAATAATAATTCTATATAACTATGTAGAACTTTTTTGAAAGCAAAAAACTCATTGATGAACTCGGTAACTCTATTTTGTAAAGACAACAAAAAGTTAACATGCTAAACTTATGTTCATATTTGTAAAAGAATAATGAAAAAACGTATGAAATAAAAGACCAGTCCGTGTATACTCTTAACATTGTGCTGTATGATATCTATTTGAAAATATTGACATTCATGTTAAAATAGAAATAACTATTGCAAAGCTAATTAGAACAAACAAAAATTGTGGCGCCATCTACTGTGGCATAGTCACGCTGAGAACAATGAAGTGACACTCTCTTAATGCAAAAGAAATGTATTTTCCCCACAACAAAATATTGCAGAATTTTATGTAAATAAAATTATATACCGACTTATTTCTAACATGCAGTTGTTATGGATATACATATATATAATATATGTATATTATTTGTATTATTTAATATGTATATGTATGTAAGTATATGTAAACATTACGCACAAAAAATACAACATCAAACGTTATTTTTGTGTTTTTCTCTTTATATAAATTTATACACAAATTTTTTTTTTTTTTGCTAAATTTACATTCTTTTTTTTTTATTAACAACTAGGTATTTTAGCATTATTTGCTTTAGATGTCGGTGAATTTTTACTCCCTTTATATTAACTCGTAGTGTATGCTTGTCGAAAAAATTTTGCGTCGATTTTAACCCCTTTCCCGTTACCCAATCGATCTGAAAGTTTGAAGGCAGGCTCGCGGCAATGACAAAAATGATTTAATAAATTTTTTAGTGATGCCAAATCAATGGAAACTTTTAAATTTTTCTACCAGAGTTGATAAAAATAAATGTGCAAAGGGTTAGTTTTTATTATATTATTACCCAATGACCACCAAAACAACAAGTCCAGCTATGACAATATTTAGAATAACAACAAGAACAATACAGAAACATCATATTTTTCATTTTTTTTTTAATTTTTCAGAGATTTCCCTGGACCTGTTCCACCGATTTTAATGGTTTTTAAAACAGAAATCTTCCCATGAATTTGGTGAATCATTCTCACTGAAAATAATCGCCTTAGCTATCCTATTGAGGGCGTGATCGTGACAAGAACAACATAGAAAATTATATTTTTTCAAAACTTTTTTTAGTTCTTCATTCAAATCTCGGGCCCTAATCAACCGATTTTGACGATTTTAAATACCAAACTTCTCAGGGTGTTAATGAATCATTTTTTATGTCAACGAGTACCCTAGCTGCCCAATTGATGCCGTCATCGAGATTTCCACAGACGGACAGACGGACTGGCGGACATCGCTATATCAACTCCGGTTGTTATAAGGATCACAAATATATAGTTTATGGGGTCCAACATTTTTTTTCTAATTATTACAAACGGAATGACAAACTTATATATACCCTCTGAACACTGAAGTGGAGGGTATAATTAATAAATATATGTGTTTTTTTTTTTCTGTTAACTTTACCAGTGCTTATGATTTACGTAACCCTAAATTAAAATTCTTGATTCTAGGCTTAAACATTTTTATACAACCAACCCTAAGAGGGTTTTGAACCCCCCTTTCCAATCGAATTTTATAGCAAATTGATTTTAAATTTTACTTTTGTTTAAATATTAAACCGTTTTTTGTATACAAAATTTTGTATAAGACCACTCTTCGGGCAGCTTCAACCCCCGTCCTTATTAGATTTTTAATTAAAATTTTGTGTTATGTACCGAAACAATTTTCTATTTCAAATCCGCGGAGGCTTGAAATCCCCTTCCAATCGAGTTTTCTACAGTTTTCTTTTAATTCTATTTTTATTTTGTACTGCGATGTATTTTTATTTTAAATATTAGAGTCGAAGGCCTTATTTGCTAGTACTCTACATTTTTTTTTATTGTATAGTTAAATTTTTGTATTATAAATCTAATAAAAATAGAAACAAATATTTTTCATATGAAACCTTTTTTTGTTTCACGTGGTATTAGAAATTTTATAAAGGATCATCGTCCGTTTTTGAATGCGCTTCATATCGAACTTCCCATTATAAGTAGTTATTTTGTTTAAAACTAAATTTTTTTTAAAAAACCGGAACTGTTTTTATTTCAAGTGCCGTTAGAAAAATTTTTATAGGGCTATCTCTGGTGTGGTTTTGAACATCACTAGCTGTATAGTGGAATACATTTGTAGAATACATTTTGTAGAAAACCGTTTTGTTTATATTTTGCGATTTTTGATTTTCTCAATTTTTGTTTTTTCGATTTTACATTTTGCCGATTTTTACTTTGGCGATACTTGCTTTTGCGATTTATGACTTCGACGATTTTCGTTGTGATTTTCGTTATTCGCGATTTCCGTTTTAGGCGATAATTGATTTTGGCGTTTTCGTTTTTTTTTTTTATTTTTGTTATTCGCGATTTTCGGTTTTGGCAATTTTTGATTTTTGTTTTTGCGATATTTAATTTTGGGGGACTTTGCGTGATTTTTGTTATTCGCGATTTTCGGTTTTGGCGATTTTTGTCTTTTGGGATTTTTGTTATTCGCGAGTTTCGTTTCTTGCAATTTTTGTTTTTTGCGATTTTCGTTATTTGCTATTTTCGGGTTTGCCGAATTTTAATTTTTTGTGATTTTTGATTTGGGAGGTTTTTGTTTTTTGCGATTTTTGATTTTGGCGTTTTTTGTTATTCGCGCTTTCGGTTTTGGCGATTTTTGATCATGGCGATTTTTTAATTTGGCGATTTTCCTCGACTGCTCACAGTGGTAATTAATGTACTTGTCAAATGTTGCAAGACTGTCTTTTTCATAGTACTTCATATTTCTTTGTATAGGAGGTGTCACGCCCATTGGTCTGATCCCGCCCATTTTGTGCGCAACTACTCACACCAATAACTCATGAACTCAGACAAAATCCCAAGGCTTTTTATTATATTACTCCAGTTATATTATATTATATATTTACTTTGTATGGGGGTGAGACGGCCCTTTTTCGGATCCCGCCCATTTTTATCCGACTATTCTCATTGATAACTTATTAACTCATACAAAGTCCCAAGGCTCCAGATATATGAAATTAATAACATTAATAACCCATGAATATGACACTAAATATTTACTTTGTATGTGGGTGCCTCGCCCACTGATCTGACCGCACCCATTTTTGTTCAACTATTTACTAACATTAATAACCCATTAATCTAGACAAAGTCCCAAGGCTTTCACTATTACACAACTCAAGATGTATGACATTATATATTTACTTTGTTTGGGGGTACCACGCCCACTGATTTGATACCACCCATTATTTCCGAGTAGTAACGTTGATAACTTATGAACTCACACGAAGTCCCAAGACTTTATCTATTACAGTACTCTAGATATATGACATTAAATATTTATTACATACTGTTAGAACTCTTGCTGTTGTAGTACTCCAGATATTATATGTTAAAATTAGAAGTTAAAAATTCACTTTATATGGGAGGCGCATCGCCCACTTGAAAAATCTAAAAATATATAGCCGATTTATAATTCCAGAGAAAAATTTCAAGACGATCGGTCCAGTGGTGTAGTTTTCTATAAACCACAAACAAACATATATACAAAACTCCATTTTTATGTATAAGATATTATATATATTATATATTTTGTTTCAAATCCCATAAAAAAAATTCTGATAGAACTATCGCACGAATCGAATTTTCCAATAAAATTGATTTTTTATTTTTATACGCTATACCACTATGTGGTTTGGGTATAATGACTTTGTGCTGCTGTTTGTAACAACCAAAAATATTTGACCTAGACCCATCTTTAATTATACCGATCTAATCAGAATCACTTTTTGAGTTGATTAAACAATGTCCGTCCGTCCGTCCGTCCGTCCGTCTGTGTGACCATGTTAACCTTGTAATCAAACTGCAGGTCGCAAATATATATATATTGATGAAATTTGGTACATAAGCTTTTATCGGCCATGGGATGAACTGTATTGAAATTGGTGAGAATCGGTCCATGTTCACACCTAGCCCCCATACAAATTACCCCTATGAAATCGACATAAATTGTCATAAGATCCAAATTGTCATATAGATCTTACTCAAATTGGGTTTGTATGCGTTCATTACAATCATTAATGAGTAGTCCAAAAATGATCCCTTTGGCCCCATATAGACTGCTTCCCGATCTTCACTTAAATCTATTAAAACAAAAACAATGCACTGATTCTTCTCAAATTTTGTTCATATATATTTTTGCAAAATACAAGAGACTTTACCAAACATGATCAGGATTGGTCCATTTTTGGACCTAGTCCCCATATAGATATAGCATCCGATATGAACTTTTTCATATCTGCAGCCAAAACAAATTAATAAAAATCCCACTCAGATTTGGTTTTTGCTTATTTTCTATGTCCAGTTAG
Organism: Cordilura impudica; assembly: GCA_963682025.1. Lineage (NCBI taxonomy): Eukaryota > Metazoa > Arthropoda > Insecta > Diptera > Scathophagidae > Cordilura > Cordilura impudica. The sequence continues at coordinate 226,108,388 of OY821520.1, read as the reverse complement.
TTGGGCCTAAGAGATAGGGTCTCTAAACCATGGTATAGGGTATCGTATAGTCGGTCTAGACCGACTATAATTTTCTTACTTGTTTTATTCTAATGAAATTGTGTATGGCATAATTTTCAATTAAATAATCTTCCTTCATTTACATATTTTAACAAATTTTGATATTTACATATGAGATCTTATCTTTACATATAGATATTGCAACAAATAATACATAGGATCTAAAGATATTAAATAGTTTTTATTTTATGGGAAAATGGGAGGAAAAAAACCTTTATATGATTTAATAATTTCAAATACTAGCTGTAAAATATTTATGTGCTTATAGAAGTTTTATTAGAAATAATAGACCTCTATAAGCATATAATTTTCAATTTGATGATTTCTCTTTAATTTTACGTTATTTCTCTACATTCTCTTATCAGTGGGTAAGAGAAATTTTCAATTTTGGCAAAGTAATTGTTATTAATCCTGGTTATGAAATCCATAATTTTTTCAAAACCTGTTTCCTCGTGAAGAAGATTTGTAGGATACCTCCAGGGCTTTTTATTTATCATTTAAAGACAGTTGTCTTGTATAATTTGTAAGCGTTTAAGTGGCAGTTGGCAGCGTCACTCCAAATAGGACACACGAATGTTAATATCGGCCTTATAACACTTTTGAAGAGTAGATTTTTGTTTTTGGGGTTTAGAAATGACCTTCTTTTTAGTATATAAATGAATGCTATAAATGAATTTATAGCTTTTTGAAACGTAACCATAATATGTTGTTTAAAAGTAAGCTTTTTGTCCAAGAGAACTCTGAGATATTTGACATGATTAAGTACATTTATGGTATTATTTCCAATAAGAAGATGACATCTTGGCAGTCTTTTAGGAGATTTGTTGAATGGAAAAGTATTTCTTGGGTCTTGTTTGGATTAATTATGATTTTCCAATTGTGAAAATATTTACTGCAATTTACAAGTCCCTTTTCCATTTTCTTCAGGAGTGCGCTTTTAAGTTTGTTTGAAGAAATTAACGCAGTATCATATGCGTAATAAGCAATTTTCATATATTTCGTGACTTTAATGTATGTATATATCGAGTAAAGCAATGGCGACAAGACATATCCTTGAGGTAACCCTGTGGTAATGGTTTATGGAGATGATGTTTCCTTATTAATCGCAACTATAAAGCTTCTGCCGTGAATTAAATCTGAAATAAGTTTGCATAAATATTTTGGTACATTTCCATAAAAAAGTTTAAATACTAGGCCATTATGCCAAACGGTGTCAAACGCTTTTTCAATATCTAACAATATTAGACCCGTTGAACGTTTATTGTTTTTATTGTTGATTATTTGATTTTTAATTCTGTTTATTTGGTGAGTGGTGCTATGACCTTTTTTAAATCCAAATTGTTCTTTAGCATCAATAGAATTGGTCGTTACCAATTCACTAAGACGAGAATGTAGTATTTCTTCAAATATTTTACCTAAGTTACTTAACAGACCAATAGGTCTGTAGCTGTTAGGTCTGTAGGGTTATTTTTTTGGCATACTAGGTTTGTTTATGGCTATAACCTTAGCATTTTGAAATGGTTTGGGAAATAGTTGAGTTTCATGCAGCTGTCAAATACTATAACCAGTAATTTTAGAGCTTTGAGTGGCAGTTTCTTTAAGAGCAGGTTCGGAACATTGTAAAAACCAGGGGATTTTGAGGGATTTATTGATGAGGCAATACTCATTACTTCTTCAAGAAATTTATAAATAGCTGATTCATAACTAGGATTTTCTTTTTTAAAATTATTTACTGTTGTATTTATTAATGTATCAGCTGAGTGGTTGCAGTTCGAAGTGAGGTTATTTGCTTGGACAAATGTATTTGCCAGGATTTCAGCCTTGCCCTTATCACATGTTACTTTTGTATTTCCAATTTTAAAGTGAGATTTAATTTTTTCCTAGTTTTAAATTGGATAATAATTGACACCATTTCTTATTGCGCTCCGAATTAATACTTTTATCAATCGTGTTACTTAGAAACTTAGTACATTTATTATAAAAAGTTTGCTCGGCTATATTTGAAGATCGTTGGCTTTTTCCTTTAAAGCTTCTTAGTTTAATATTTTTCACAGTACTTTCTGGTAATGTGTAATTATTTTGTTGAGTTATTTTAGGTGTGGACACATCCCTTGCTTCGAAAACTAAATTTATAAATTTTTGGATTGCCTGATCAATTACTACCTTGGTATTTTATATATCCGAATATGTAGCATGTAACCAGACATGGTGTCTAACCAATTTGCAATATTTTCTCAAGTTATAGTAGCGGCAGCACGTAATTAAATTCCGGCCTCTATCTCGTCGGCAAACGGGGAGGATTCTTCACTACTTCGCCTTAGAGTTACTGGAAGAATTATGCTATGAGAACAATTTTATTTCTACGTGATTGAAATTATTGGAATTTAAAAAAAAAAAAGGAAAACAAATATTTATTTAATCCGGAAACGGATGCCACTTCTTTAACCCAATGTGTATTGGTGTAAGACACATAAACCCCTCCCATCCAATGACCATATAGCGGAAAGCTATTTACATTTTATATGGTCCCAAAAAAGGTGACCCTATCCGAACAGTTAACTGGAAATCAAGACAAAAAAAAAATTATCTCTTCATTTTTCAAATGAGTAATTTATTTAAAGAAACAAAAAAAAAAGTTAAGATCTAACTTAATAATTATAATATAACTTCAGCTTATAAGGAAATATATGAAGTGAGGGTAGAAAAATATTTTATTTGACAAAGGAACCATAACCCCGCATATCGAAGCTGAAATCCTTATAAATGGTCAGAAAATTGAAATTGTACAATCAGCGAAAAATCTTGGATTAGTCTTCAACAAAAATTTAACCTGGTCTGATCATATAAATTCACTTGTATGTCAAACTTATGTGAAATTAAGAACGCTTTGGGCAACGCAGGTATTTACACCTTTAAGAGTCAGGATACTTCTGGCAAAGACCTATCTTATTCCGGGACTTACCTATGGTTGTGAACTCTTTTCTAGTTGCGACTCTATAAGCAGAAATAAGCTTGATGTTTTATACAATAACATCATTAGGTATGTTTACGGGTTAAGAAAATACGACCATGTGTCTGCTTTCGCAAAAAGCTTATATGGAGTATCTTTTGAAAAGGGTACTAATACTCATACAAAAAGTTATTTATACAAAAAACCCGCAATATATGTATGCCAAAATTCAGTTTGCAAGATCGAATAGGGGCAAACTAATCATCATACCAAGACATCGACATTTAGTTTCGGAATGGCAGTTCTTTATCCATGCCGCTCGTCTTTGGAATACAATTCCACATGAACAACAGCTTAATAGCAATGCAATGCATTTTAAAACTTTTTTGTTTAATTTTTTCACTTAACCATTTTCCATAGATTATGTGATACATATATGTAATTTTTTATTTTTATTTTTTTTATTTTTTTATTTTTATATTTTTTGTATCTATGCTATTTCTGTTCGTAAATAATTATACTTACTTTTTATATAAACTTTATTATTATTACTAATATACATATAAAATTTTTGAGATTGTTGATCCCTTATCCACATATAATCCTGTACTATAATTAAAAGACTTGGTCTTGTTGTACAGGATATCAATAAATAAATTAATTAATAATTAAAATTATAATAAAAGCAAAGAGAGAAAATAAATATTTAAAGAAATTTAAATTTTCGTTTATATAAACCACAGTTTATCATTAATTTGAAAAAAAATATTTGACAAAACTAAATTTAAGGTTGCAAAAATCCAAATAAAAATGCTGGAAAAGAAATTTATAACACGTCTGCATCCAGTTCGGTTGCCAAGGTAAAAAAAAAATTATAATTTAAAAAAAATCTACGAATAGAATTTAATTTGATAAAAAGATTTAAATTCGCGGTATTTCGTTTAAATAAAATAAAAACTGAGATGAGTTTAAAAGAGTGATCACTTACCGAAGGAAGAATTCATTCATTCAAATGATTTGGTTAGTAAAGAAACTCACCACACCAATTTCCCGGTGAAGGGAACGTCTTCTTCTTCCTTTCCGATACTTTTACTTTATATTAATTATTTAGTTATCTCTATTTAAATTTATCAGAAATCCAAAAATACTTTATTTAACGTATTGGATAACAAACTTCGTTATTTTTAATTTCTGATAAGGTGGTACACTTAAAGGAAGAAAACAATTAATCACTTTTAGAACACGTAGAAGTCCCTGTTATATTAACAGGATGAATTATCTTACCAGAGCTTTCATTCTGTTAGCAACAGAGCTCCCAAAATTTAATAGAGCTTTCAAGGGTTTTAACAGTACACGATCACTATTTCAACTATGGGTTAATAAAATATGCTGTCTGAGATTAACTTACAGCTTTTTGGGAGTCCAACGATGAAAGATCTTTCACGCCGACATGGTGCTGAAGATGCAGTTGATGAGGATAAAAAAAACGCTGAAATTTTAATGACTGTACTAAAACTTCTTTTTTTTTTGTGATTTTACCTCGATTATTTGAGTTTCGTCTTTTTAATTAATATTCAATAACACTTAAAACCGAAATTCCGAAAAAAAATATTACAGCGCGATCTACCGGAAAGTTGCAACCACATAACTCTTTCTTTTAGAGCTTTTAATTTTTTTCCTTTTGTTTTGCTATTGATCTTGACATACATATGCCCGATCTTTTCATTAACACGTTGATTATGTGATTACAACTTTAATTTCGTCATCTATGGTAAGTAATTAATAAATTTTTTTTTATTCATTTGGATTTTGTTTTTATGTTAAATTTTTTCTCTTTTCTCGTCTGTTATTTTTTTAGTACATCGACACTAATAACGATGGTGACGTTTTAGATGGATTTTTGCAGGACAATGGATGTATAAGAAAAAAAATCTCACTTCATAAAAAAATAAACTAACACTTATCATATAATTTTATTAGCTAATATTATTTTGTTTTTCAATTATCCATTTCTTTTAACTATTTTTTTTTTTTTTTTTTTTAGATTTTATGTGCTTTGTGAACTATTTTAATAAAGTAACCCGATTTTAACGTGATTGTTTGTATTTTGTGGAAGATTTTATGGATTACGCGGTTAAACAAAAATATTACTTTTTCTGGCGGATTTATGGATTTTAGGTTCTAAAATTTTTTTGGATATTACGAATTGTAACGAAACTTATTATTTATCTATTTTTTTTTCTTTGGAGTTTTTTTTTTTCTTTTTTTGAATTTGGAATTTAACTTTCTGGCCACTTTTGCAAAAAAAAAAACTTCACACTATTTGCACTTTCTCATTGACACTTTTCAGCCAGCATACATATGTCGATTTTGAGGATGATGATGGTGATGAAAATTTAAGACCGAATTTTACTGAAGAGTTTCCCGTTCCCAAAAAAAAATTTACTGCCCTTCCGATCAAGGCTGTTGGTGTATAGGAACAAAAAGATAATAGTTAATAACGTTGGACAGGTACCAAGAACTAAAGGAAATTAATGATCCAGCCAAACTAACGAAGGGCCAGCCCTTGATAGGTGGAAAATATTTTATCTGTATAAAGAAAATTATATTGAGGTATTTAAAGTAGGAGAAAAAGAAATGGCTGAACAATTCAACAAAAATTTAACTCACATTTGGGGTTATAAACGGATTTTTTTTTTCCTTTTTTCTCAGTAAATAAAAAAAATTATAGCGTCTCGAAAGATGAATTTGCTTTAAAAAAAATTTTTTTTATTTAAATTACGAAACCGATAAAAAGTATATAAAAAAAATTTGTTAAGAAACTTGTTATCTTTTATGTTTTTTTTTTCTCCGTAAATTGGTGTTTAATTAGAACGTACTTGATGGTAGTAGTCGGCAAAAAGGAACGATTTTTCATCCCGAAAATCTTTATATACCCCCAAAAGGGATTGGAAATCATAAGAAAAAAATGGAAAACTTTTCGAAATTTTGGAAAAAAAGCCGTTTATCCAGCGGTATCACCAACACACACGAATATTTTCGTTAACACCGAACTACCCAAACGTCAAAAATTTTGACACGCACCGTATTACCCTTTATTGACATTTGCCCAGTTTTATCGATATTAACGGAAACCTTTCTTTTCATCTTTTTAATTTCATTAAATAAATGTTTCTTTTCTTCTTAAAAAAATCAAAAAAAAAAAAAAAATAATAATGCTACAGGCGCCTCTACAAATATAACGTGATTTTATTGTCTAAAAAATTCATAAAAATATTCCAGTTGGTTGCACTATAATCATAATTGAGGTCAACCTGCAAGGCCATTGATCTTTTAAGTGTATAATGGGGCGATGGCCTGATGGTATTTCGTAATCCATTGTTTTTACGTCTATAATTAAAGCGGAATTGCTTAAGATAATATCGACTGTGGATGCTTCGCGATTGTGTTGATGGGGGAATAGGGTTGGACTATTAGGATAGTGAATGAAAAATTTGTTTGATTGCTGTAGGTGTGCGATACCTGCAGTATTATTTGAACGGCAATTTCCAAGAACAATGTTTGCCATTTAGGTCACCAAAAACTATATATTCTTTGGTGGAAGGAGTTAGGTTTAAGATATCAACACAGAAGTTATGGGTATATCTTCGTGAATATAATGAAGATACAACAATAGGTCTATTATATATAATAACTTCAATTGATATGTTTTCGATTGATGAGGTGTTTGATATAAGGAGGTTTTTATGTGCTACAGATTTATGTATTAACAGAGCTACTCCTCCTCCTCTTGCATCTGTTCTGTTGCTTCTATATAAATAATAATTTTTAAAATAGGGTCTATGATTTTCTAAAAAAAAATGTTTCATTCAAAGACGCTATTTTAATATATTCTCGTTCGATTAGTATCTCAAATTGTTTCAATTTGGAAAAGTTTGAAATGCCATTAGCATTCAAGTGAAGTATTTTGAATTCGTTTAAATTAGTATAATCCATGGGCGTATTTCACCATTGACATTACATCTTTGATTTGTTGTACTTTTGAAGTGTACCTATGCAAATCATCCATAGCTGTAGTGAAAATATCAAAAAGCTCATCGATGCTAAATAAATCGTTGTTTGTTCTCAGCTGGTTAGCGTATGTGGCTTTGCTGTTATTTATTGTGTTATTATTGATGTTACTATTACAATTTGTGTTGTTGTTTCTTACATTAGGGAAATCCCCTACCTTTAATTTGAATGAGTTATTTTGTTGTTGTCTGCTATTGCTCTGACTTTTAGAAGTTACTCTTGCTCTAGTTTCCAAATAGAGAGAACGTAACGGGCAATTGATGTCGTTGCAGAGTGATTAGTTCTCTCTTTTCCATGTTTTTTGCAATTAAAGCATGTCAAAACAGCTGGTCTTTTTTCATTTGTGTTAAACGGACACACACTTGTACGATGTTGTTCTGCACATATCATACACGCAGCACTACGATGACAATGTTCACCGTCATGGCCATACATTAAGCAGTTGAGTTGGCTTGTTCCTGGATTTAGATTTGTATTTTTTCCAAGAAATTATAATATTGGAAATTGTTCTTACGTTTCTTAAGGCAGTTGGGTTAAAATTATTACGAACAAATTGAACTTTGTAAACTGCATTGTTGTTCGAACTGAATTTGGTGACTATTTCAGCTACGGATGATGTCCTCAGTTTTTATGCGGGGTAAACCGTGTAAAAAAGTGGTGTATAACATATTATCTTTGCAGCCATATGAATGAAAATCCAATTTACTCTCTTTAAGAATTTGCTTGTAGCATTCGTACAATTCTTTACTTGGAGCAAAAATTTTGCTACCAATTGAAGTACGTTTGAAAATACAATCTTTACCAAGTAGTTTTTGTATTTCTGTAAATGAGGCGTTAGCATCAACAACAATAATTGGATGTTTGTGTTGTTTAACCGCGTTAATATTTGATACAGGTGTTACGTCCATATCTTAAAGCCAGCAAGCAGGCTAAATCTGACGCGATATTCGAGTTAAAACCTGGAGGAAGTTTTGTCATCTTCTTGTTGGCAAGGAGCTTTCTTTTTGATGAAGATTTGCCCCCTCGGGCCATCGCTAAATTTTTCATTCCTATTTTAAGCTGAATTGACTACCACGTGAGTTCAAATGAGGTCAAGAATAGGCAATTGAAAAAACAAAAATATACACTTGTTTTTAATTTCAAATAGTTGTACTCTAAGCGCTTTAATTATTTACACGACCGTTCGTAAAGAGAATTAGATTCGAACTTGTGTATGGCATAAACTGTATTTAATATTTAAGAATTAGTTTAAAGATTTGAAAAATTGTAGTTAGATCACAAATTTTAAATGAAGATTCAATAAAACAAATTAAAAAATTATTATATATCTAAACTTTTTTTTACATTTTAAAACCCATTCAAAAATTATATTAGTTCCACCCCTTTCATTATTACAAACGTTTTAAATTAAAACAAATAAAAAAATTACGATACCCTATACCATCGATTAGGGAAAGGGTGTTATGTTCAACTAATTGGATATAGAAAATAAGCATAAACCAAATTTGAGTGGCTTTGTTACTAATTTGTTTGTCTGCAGACGTGAAAAAGTTCATATCGAATGCTATATTTATGTGAGGACTAGGTCGCAAAATGGACCGATCTTGACCGATCTTGGTAAAGTACTTTATATTTTACAAAAACATAAGTATCCAAATATTAGATAAATCTGTGTAATATTTTTGTTTTTGATATATTAAAGTGAAGATCGTGAAGCAGCTTTTTGTCCTACTGGTTTTATTTACTGATGAATATTTGTACCACTCCAACCAAATTAGACCGAAATCTAAATGATAATTGGATCCTATGGCAATATAAGTCGATCTCATAGAGGTCGCGCAGTGGTTCAAAACCAAAAAAAAGTGGTTATAAGTCTGGAACTTCTAAACTATTGGTTGTATTGGAATAGTATATTCTAGGCTATTGTAGTCAAGGATATAGGCTTTCAAAATATTTATCTTTGAGATACCCTGTTGTAACACAGGATGAGCTACAGGGTGCCAAAGTCGACCACCTCGAGGTGGAAAATGTTTTCAAAGCTTGTAACTTTTATAAATAAGAAGTGATTTTTACGTTTTTTTAATTTTTCCAAAAACCATTAAATTATTAACAAAAAACATGCTTATACTACCTAGTTATCGCTTATGGTTTAAATAATATTTGATTTTAAAAATCAACATTTGAGCTTTTCACCAAATTCTTTCTTGGTTTTTTCGCAAATAACATTATTATTAAAATATATATAAAAAATTTAAAAATATGGGGCGATAGCCAGTACTTTTAAAAAAATACGTTGAAGTATTTTTTGAATTATTTCAAACCGTTTAGTGAGCACAAAATCTTAAAGTTGACTTTTTGAATCAGGTTCTAAAAATTGCAAATTTTTGCCAAAAAATACCCTTCCTTCTTTCACTTTTTTCTCACAACATTGGTAAAACATGTATATATTTTTCTACATATTTTAAAAGAATATGCTTCATGAATGGTTATAAGTGAAATTTTTAATATTTTTGGACATGCACCCTACGTCCAGCATTGAACGAATTTGGGCAATTTAAAAAAAAAAAAACTAAGTTTTAAAAGTTAATACAAAAATATCCGCTCGATTTCTTCCAATATTTCACCGCGGTATTAAAGCTCCAAAGACTTTTATTTATCTGCCGCAATAAAATTCACCGCCGTTACATAAACGTGGTCAGGAGGGCTTAAATGGTGAAAAAAGTCAAATTTTCATACGAATTTTTTTGTTAACAAAAAAAACATATTAAGATTAGTTATTTTTATATTTTGTTTATTGATTCAGAACAGCATTTAAATTATCTAAAACACTTCAAAAAATCATTTTGATAACGTTAATAGTTTTTGAGATATTTATATTCAAATTTCAGAAAAAAATATAGAAAAACTATGGTTTTTCGTTTTTTTTTTGGTTTTTTTGGTAAAGTGTTCCCAAAATTTTTGAATTTTACTTATTATTATATACATTGTTAAAGAAGACATATTTATCTATTCAACGATATATAACATATCTATCAAATATATTGCAACATTCTGAAATAATGACCCCAAACCACACTCCACAGGCAAAAATTTAGCTATTTCTCTATTTGTTCATATAAATGGTCATTTACATAGTGAATGACATATTTATACCCTATACCACTATGTGGTTTGGGTATAATGACTTTGTGCTGCTGTTTGTAACACCCAAAAATATTTGACCTAGACCCATCTTTAATTATACCGATCGAATCAGAATCACTTTCTGAGTTGATTTAACAATGTCCGTCCGTCCGTCCGTCCGTCCGTCCGTCCGTCCGTCCGTCTGTGTGTCCATGTAAAGCTTGTAATCAAACTGCAGGTCGCAAATATGAATGCATTTTGACGAAATTTGGTACATAAGCTTTTATCGGCCATGGGATGAACGCTATTGAAATTGGTGAGAATCGGTCCATGTACAGACCTAGCCCCCATACAAATTACCCATATGAAATCGACATAAATTGCCATAAGATCCAAATTGTCATATAGATCTTACTCAAATTGGGTTTGTATGCGTTCATTACATCCATTAATGAGTAGTCCAAAAATGATCCCTATGACCCCATATAGAGCTGCTTCCCGATCTTCACTTAAATCTATTAAAAAACAAAAATATTGCACTGATTCTTCTCAAATTTTGTTTGTATATATTTTTGCAAAATACAAGAGACTTTAACAAACATGATCAGGATCGGTCCATTTTTGGACCAGGTCCCTATATAGATATAGCATCCGATATGAACTTTTTCATATCTGCAGCCAAAAAAATTAATAAAAATCCCACTCAAATTTGGTTTTTGCTTATTTTCTATGTCCAGTTAGTTGGGCCTAAGAGATAGGGTCTCCAAACGCATGGTATAGGGTATCGTATAGTCGGTCTAGACCGACTATAATTTTCTTACTTGTTTTTTATTGTTTTTTGGTAAAGGGTTGCATACGTTTTTATTACTTCAAATAATTTTATATATCTTTTCAAAGAAGGTATAATTATAAGTTAATGGTGTATGAAATATTTACCTAATGAGTTTCAACTGATCATAAAATTGCCCGAAACTCTGATGCTGTCTTTATACAAAAAAAAAAAACTGGTAAAAAGCCCATGCCTAAGATATTTTCATTATTAAATAACAAATATAACTAAATTTTTTTTAATGAGTATTTTTTTATTTGTTTTATAATAGGCTTAAAATTACATAACAATTGTCTGCTTTTTTACTAGTTATTTTCTACAAAACAATCAGAAATATCAAAAGATAAAATATGTTTTATATCCATAGCTTCAGAATCATCATTTTCTATTTCAAGACTTATTTTTGGTAACCATTTTGTTCTTATGGAGTATATTACTGGATCTGGTGATATCAATAAATATTCCATTAAATCGGAATTTTGGGCTTCTTTTCTACATTTTCTTGTATTAAAAAGTCTAAAGTGTTTGACATTTCTGTTTCTAGCTTCTTGTGCTTCTTCAGTCAGTTCTCCCAAGGGCAGGATGCTATTTTGTATTATATCTTTCCCATGAGCTAATACTTTGTGTACAGTTGGTGTCATTGGCCTTCAAGGATATAAGTTCATTATTAATTCCTTAGTTCCACTAGCATATATTTTCAATTTCTCCGCATTAATTTGTTGTTTACTATTAATGACAGCTAATATTACTTTAAACCGTGCGATTAAAGCCGTGTCAATGCCAGTAATCAAAGAAGTAGTTTCGGGATCTTCAAAGAAACGTCTTGCTGTATTACCATCATTTGAACTTCCATAGCCACAAAGAGGCTTATCGATAATTAGACCAAGTTGCATTTTAAATTCATCCTGAATTCTTTTCTTCTCAGTTTTTCGTATGGCGTATAGATCAGTATTATTTTTAACTGGTATATTTTCTTGTCCTGGAATTTGCCGGTATTTTAGATCATATGCGAGATGCAAGCAATATTCCATAAATCGTATTCTTGCATGAAGTGGTGATATTTCAAATTTTAAAGCATTTTCATTAATAGGAATTTCATCACAACTGTTATGAAATTCTGAATTTTTCTTTCCACATATATTACATTTCCAAGTAGATGTTATATCTGTAACGGCATTGGCTACTTTCCGATCAATCATTGTAAAAAGTGGTTGAAATAACACTTTAATGACACTCGAAATTTCCTGATTTATTGAACTCACTAAGCTTTTTGTTGTAATTTTGTCTTCCTTTGTGTACTCAAATAGGATTGGCCGACATAAAAACTTAGATCCGGGTGTTAAATTACTCCATATATCCTGATATTCTCTCTCACTAGAAGAAGAACTTGTCTCATTATATAGCCTCATTTTTAATGGTACTAATGTTGTCATAAAAATTGTTGAAAAATCTATTTCTGAATTGCTTCCACTTGGTTGTCTATACTCAGAAAATCCAGATGTTCCATCGCATCCCCATTTACATATTAACGTAACTTCTGAATTGTTGCATATTTCTATTTCTTCTTTGCTAAATGTGGATATTATTCTAGATGCAGTGTTTTCAAGCAGTTCCGCTAATCCAACATTTGCACTTTCAGTATTTGATTTCACATTAGATGGTAGAATTTTATTTTTTGTTTCCTTTATGGCTCTGCTGGTAGGAAAAATATCAAATCCTTTTTCTTTGTGAGCTTTTCTCAAAATACCATATTTATTTCTTGTCAATCCCAAATTTAAAATAAGAGCTAACGCATCCTCTTCTGTAAATGATGTTGACGATTTTGGCGTTGAAATACTTTGCTCCATGATTTAAAAGAATCCTTAATTTCATTAGGCGAATGGTAACTAATGATTTCTTCTTGTTTTTTCTTTTTTGTCCTTGATTGAACATTTTCGTAGTCCTTTTTAGGTCGACCAAATGCCTTTTTCTCAATTTGTACTGTGAGGCCCGTGTTCAACCATTCTTCATTTTTAGTCATAAACTTTGATTTTGATAAACCCGATTGGTTAAATCTTCTTTCGAAAGCTTTGTAAAAATTTTCCACATCTTCAGATCTCACATTTAAACCGTAAGTATTGTTAATTGTATAAAATAATTTCGAGACTTTTTTCGAACGTGATGAATAAATAGTAGAATCGGAAGGATTTTCCCAAATAACTTTGCAAAGTGAATAATACTTTAATGTAACCTCCATGATAGATTATACGTAAGTGATCTTAATAAACAAGAAACTCATGGTTATATACTGAAAATACCTTTTGAAAGGTAATATATCGGGCAGGTACTTCAACCAATACTTACATCTTGTTGTAGTGAATCTAAGGATTTGGCTTTTACCTGTTTTTTTTGCATAAAAAGGTATTGTGAATTACAGATATTTTGAAATAGGTATCAGAGTTTCGGGCAATTTTATGATCAGTTGAAACTCATTAGGTAAATATTTCATACACCACTAACTTATAATTATACCTTTTTTGAAAAGATATATAAAATTATTTTAAGTAATAAAAACGTATGCAACCCTTTACCAAAAAACAATAAAAAATATGTTATTCACTATGTAAATGAACATTCATATGAACAAATAGAGAACTAGCTAAATTTTTGCCTGTGGAGTGTGGTTTGGGGTCATTATTTCAGAATGTTGCAACATATTTGATAGACATGTTATATACCTTTGAATAGATAAATATGTCTTCTTTAACAGTATATATAATAATAAGTAAAATTTAAAAATTTTGGCAACACTTTACCAAAAAATACCAAAAAAAAACGAAAAACCATAGTTTTTCTATATTTTTTTCTGAAATTTGAATATAAATATCTCAAAAACTATTGACGTTATCAAAATGATTTTTTGAAGTGTTTTAGATAATTTAAATGCCGTTCTGAATCAATAAACAAAATATAAAAATAACTAATCTTAATATGCTTTTTATGTTAACAAAAAAAATTCGTATGAAAATTTGTCTTTTTTCACCATTTAAGCCCTCTGACCACGTTTATATAACGGCGGTGAATTTTATTGCGGCAAATAAATAAAAATATTTGGAGCTTTAATACTGCGGTGAAATATTTGAAGAAATCGAGCGGATATTTTTTTATTAACTTTTAAAACTTAGTTTTTTTTTAATTGCCCAATTTCGTCCAATGCTGGACGTAGGGTGCATGTCCAAAAATATTAAAAATTTCGCTTACAACCATTCTTGAAGTATATTCTTTTAAAATATGTAGAAAAATATATACATGTTTTACCAAGGTTGTGAGAAAAAAGTGAAAGAATTAAGGGTATTTTTTGGCAAAAATTTGCAATTTTTAGAACCTGATTCAAAAAGTCAACTTTAAGATTTTGTCTTTACTAAACGGTTCGAAATAATTCAAAAAATACTTCAACGTATTTTTTCAAAAAGTACTGGCTATCGCCGCATATTTTTAGATTTTTTTGACCTATTTTAATAAAAATGTTATTTGCGAAAAACCAAGAAAGAATTTGGTGAAAAGTTCAAATGTTGATCTTTAAAATCAAATATTTTTTAAACCGTAAGCGACAACTAGGTAGTATAAGCATGTTTTTTGTTAATAATTTAATGGTTATTAGAAAAATTTAAAAAACGTGAAAATACTTCATATTTATAAAAGTTACAAGCTTTGAAAGCATTTTCCACGTCGAGATGGTCAACTTTGGCACCCTGTGTTACAACTGGGTATCTCAAGAATAAATATTTTGAAAGCCTATATCCTTGACTACAATCGCCTAGAATATACTATTCCAATCCAACCAATGGTTTAGAAGTTCCAGACTTATTACCACTTTTTTTGGTTTTGAACCACTGTGGCTCGTTTGCATGCACCGATTTTAACCAGTTTTCATATCGTTCTTCCTATGGCCGATAAAAGTTTACATATAAAATTTCATCGAAATATTTTCAACCTGTAGTTTGATTACAAGATTTACATGGACACGCATACGGACGGACTGACGGACGGACGAAATAATTTGGTAGTTACAACAGCACAAACTCATTATACCCTGACCACAGAATATATCTATTTGGCATAGTTACAGTTCATATCGAGGAGAAGTGTATAACGATAAAATTTATGTATAAGATCTGTTAAAAATATATTAAATTAAATAAAACAAAATATTTATAATAAATGATGGGGTTTACTTGGGTAGGCTTAAGGTCATCAATTAAAATAAAATTCAAATTTTAATGTTTTATTTTTAAATATTTATTATATTTTCGATATTTCGAACAGCTTCGCTGTTCATCTTCAGGAATAACTAAAAACAATAATACAATTTAAAAAAAAAATTTTTTTAAATTCTCACATTAAGTGATTTATAAAAATACAAAAATTGATGATTATATACATTTTAATTATGTTTTAATGAAGCGTGGAGTTGAAAACTCCTTTCTTGTTTGTTATCTTATTTCAACTAGTTTTCTGTTTAAGCAGTGTGACGGTGATCTGTTTTGCTCTCCACTGTAGCAAAAGAATTTCTGTTACAAGCAGAATAAGAAAGAAGAAAAAAAAATAATAACCTTGATCTTGAAATTATTTTCAAGTTCAAGTATGTACATATAAACAACACCTTATATGGTAATATGTTGATGGCATTTTTTTTTGGCAAACTGATTTATGGCGTTTTTTTTTTTCTCTTCATTGTGTTGTATGAAATCATGAACACATTCATATGCAATCATGCTGGTCAAACCACGTATTTTCTTGTATTGATCTCACTTGCTCTCATAGTCATATATGAGTGGGAGTGTTATAAATACTAGAGAATATTATCAATGCATATGAATGTTCTCAATGAATTGGTGGTGATTTTGTTTTTTTTAATAAACAGGTTTTTATCTGGACATGAATGAATGAAGATGAGAAGGTTTAATGTAGTAAAGTTAAATTTAAATCGAGGAGTTGAATTTGAAAGTTGAAAAGAAAGGTTGAAGAAAACCTTAAAACTTAAAATTAAAAAAAAATGTAGTTTTAATTTAATTTTAAAGAAAAAAAAAATTTAAATTTAAAATAAAGTAACGTGAAATTAAAATTAAAGTAAAATTGAGAAAAGTAAAGTTTAAGGAAGTTAAAATAAATTTAAGACTTAAGAAATTTAAAATTAAAAAAAAAAAATAATAAAAATTGATTCAAATTTTGATAATGAGAGTGGCAGAAAAATCTTTAATGTGTGTCTAGTGGAAATATATAATAACTAGATGTAACCCGGTGTGCTTCGCTACACCCTCCCCCTGCTCACCCCCCACGAATCGTTATGAGAGGGCTCACGCAAAGTCCCAAGTTTCTCACTAATACAGTTATTCAGATATATCACATTTAATATTAAGTTTGTGTAGGGGTGCCACGCGCATTTGTCCAATCCCGCCCATTTTTTTGTCTGACTACTCACGTTAATAATAGATGACCTGAGACAAATTTGCAAAGCTTTCTCTATCATAGTACTTAATATATATGATATTAAAAATGTACTTTGTATGGGAGTGCCACGCCCACTAAAAATAGATTAAAAAATTACAGTCTGTAGCACTCCCATATCCGCACTAAGACTCTGTGAAAATTTCAGGAAGATCAGATGATTAGTTACGGAGATTACCTCCTACAAACAAACAAACATATTAGTATAGATTTTTTATTTCAATGCTTGCTGATGCTGATATACAATGTTTTTTGTTTTTTCATTCGGTACAACAATTATCAGATTTTTCGGCGTTCCTACCCTGGACCAAAGTACATGTAGCTGCCCATGAGAAGAAGATGGATTATCCATATTAGATTTGGCAACACTTAACTATTGGCCTTGAAATTAGAATATCATTTGGCAATTTTTCTTTTTAGCGATTTTTCATTTTGCCCATTTTTGATTTTGAAGATTTTTTTTTGGCGATTTTTATTTTTCGCGATTTTCGTTTTTGGCAATTTTTGATTTTGGCGATATATTTTCCACGACAAATCACATTGATAACTAATGTTAAAAGACTGTCGTTTTTGTAATACTTCATACTTTTTATATAGGAGGTGCCAAGCCCACTAATCCCATTCCGCCCAATTTTTATTGGACTTCTCACATTTATATCTGATGGACTCACTGCTTCGATCACTCCCATTTTTTTGTTCGACTAATCATACAAAGAACCTATGGGCTCACGCAAAGCCGCAAAGCTCTCTCTTTTGCAGTACCCCAGATATATGACATTAAATAGTTACTTTGCATGGGGAGTGCCATGCCCATTGTTGTGGATCTGCCAATTTTTTATCGGACTACTCATAATAAGATCTGATGGGGTCGTACAAAGTGTCAAAGCTTCCCTTTTTAGTACACCAGTTATATGATATCATATATTTACTTTATACGGGCGGTGCCACGCCCACTGCTCCGATCGCGCCCATTTTTTGTCCAACTAATCACATGAATAACTTATGGGCTCACACAAAGTCCCAAGACTCTCACTATTACAGTACTCCAGATATATGACATTTTATATTTAATTTGTATGGCAAGTGCTACGCCTATTAGTCGGATACTGCCCATTTTTTGTCCGACTACTCACATTAATAATAGGTTACATCAGACAAATTTGAAAAGCTCTCACTATCACAGTACTCGAGATATATAATATTGAATTATTACTTGTATGGGAGGTACCACGCCCACTTGTCCGATCCCGCCCATTTCCGGCGTAGCGACTAATATTAACAATGGGTGACCTCACACAAATTTGCAAAGCTCTCCCTATCATAATACTCAATATATGTATATGATATTAAAAATTTACTTTGTGTGGGAGGTGCCACGCCCACTGAAAATATTAAAAAAATTATAGCCTATAGCACTTCCCATATCCGCAGTAAGACTCTGTGAAAATTTCAAGAATATCAGATAGGTAGTTACGGAGATTACCTCCTACAAACAAACAAACAAACAAACATACAAACACACATTACCTCTTTATAATATTATTATGAAGATTAAATAAAGTTTATAAAACCCAATGTAGAAACATAACCAAACCAAATCTTATCATAGTGGGTTACCTCCAAGTAAGATGGAGTCGAGGTAACATGGTAGGGAGGGCAAAGGGGGCAGAACACCTCGTCCCCAAACCCAAGGTAAGTATGGCCATCCGTCCCATTTAGTATCCGCTTTTTTGACAGTTGTTTTTTTTTAATCGCACGTGAAAATCTGTAGTGCGGTTTCCCTGGGCCTGAGCAAGACCCCATCCATCCGGCGAGCTAGGCCCCTTCGCAAGCACGTGCGACCAGCAAAGGCTCAGGGAAACGGAAGCGGATCTTCCACCAACGCCGCACCATTACAGCAGTCGATATTTGTTTACCGTATGTCTGTATAGTATATAGTCTGTATAGTATACAGACATACGGTAAACATATGTCGAAACATATATGAAATTGTTGTATACTTTTACTCCTTGGTGAGTATTTTTGTTTTCGTTCGGCTGTATACATATAGAAGCCGCGCACCAGTGTGTTTGGCATGGCCTTCACTGTATTAGAACAGTGGTGGCCATCGGGAGAATTGCGTTAGTGATAGTGTCTATGAGCATGTGTTAGTTGTACTACACTGATCGAAATCCATGGACGTAACACAATGCCGATATTAAAAGGGTTTGTGTAAATTTTGTATGAATGCATAAAAGAAGAATATGATAAAATTTTAAATATGTTTTGTTGTTTTAAAATTTTAAATCTTACATTCTGAAAATGTAAAACAAAATGTGAAGAACATTTAATCTCTTTTATCCATAAGTTTGAAGTTTATTAAATCAAATAAGTAATAATAAGTAATTCATTTCTTTTAAAACAAAAAAAAAAAAAAAAAACACAAAATAGCAAAATTTAAAAAGATAAGAAATTTCAAAGGTTATGTAGTGGTATGTTACCAAAAACTAAAAAACTTAACAGCCTGCAGTAACTGGATATTTTTTAAAATTAAAAAAAAAATGCATAAAAGACAGCTATAATGTTGTCAAATGGAGGCGACGTATGTTATTTATAGAAAATGTCTAATTTATAGTTTATCAAAACTTCGAAATTTTCTCAACATTTTTGGTTTCTTTTAAACAAATATTCTCTGTGTACCTATTAAAAAAAATATATATGAATTTCAAAAGGCAATGCGACATAGACCTCCTTTGTTCAAAAGCTTTCATAAGACTGAATGATACTCTTTGGTGAGTATTTTTGTTTTCGTTCGGCTGTGTACATATAAGAAGCCGAGCACCAGTGTGTTTGGCACGGTCTTCACTGATGTATACACTTGAACAGTGGTCAGTGTCTGTTTTATAGTTCAGTCTCTTGTTTGTCGGTGTGTTAATTATGTGTAGCATTTCAAGAGTGAGTCTCTTTGCGTAGTTGCTCTCTTGTTTTAAAATGCTCACATCTGTAAAATTAGGGGTGTGACGAGTTAAAGTGCTATGAGCCGCGATCGCTGTTTTTTGCTCAAGTGGTCTATGTGTTGCCTTATGGTCTGATTTATGGCATGAGAGTCGTGTTTTTAATTTTGTTTTTGTGGTACCAACATATACTTTGTTGCATATGTTGGACTTGTCTCCTCCACAGTTGATTTTATATATCACATTTGATTTGTCTTCATTTTCAAGTTTTGTTTTTGTTTTACAGAACAATTTATTAAGTGTGTTGCATGTTTTAAGTGCTATATCATATTGATTTTTATCATAAATGTCTGAGTTTATTATTCTCTCTGACAGACCTGGAATGTACGTTACTGATTTGTAGATCTTTGGTGGTTCATCCTCTTTTCTGTGTCTTTTCTTTATCTTTGTGTATTAAAGTAGTTTTCATCGGAAAATTATTCTTTTTTAAGATATCAATAATTTTATTTTTATTATCCTTATGGAAAACTTTATCGTTTATTTCAAAAACCCTTCTAATTAAGTTGGTGGCCGTGTTTATAATTATCCGCCTGGGGTGTTTTGATTCAAAATTGATAAGCCTACGAGACGCGGTGAGTTTTTGACACAAATCTACATTTTTTGATTATGATTGAGTCCAAAAAAGGTAATTGGTTGTCTTTCTCCTCCTCTTTGGTGAACTGAATTTGTTGGTTAAACGACTTCAAAATCTTTAGTGTCTCCTCAACTTTATCGGTTTTTAGAATACAGAATAAATCATCGACATATTTAGTGAGTATCCTTGGTTTAGAGGCCATTAGTTTCATCGTATAATCTAGTAACTCTTCCATTATAACATCGGCAATTGTGAATTACATAAAATTGATCAGTATACCTTTATAAATTTATTTATTAACAATTCCATTTATATTTCTTCTGTGTGTTCAACAAATACTTATAATGAAATTTAATGAATTTTACTTAAGTATTCATAAATTTTTTATATATATAGATTAAAAAATTGTTGAAAGAAAAAAAATTGAATGAAGAAATAAATTTTCCAAGAACTCCCACTCGAATTTCCAGTGCTGGGCTATTCTAGTATGAATAAATTCATAAATTTTATGATATTAATTCATTAATATTATGAAACAAATACTTCAGTATTATAAAACAAAAACAATTTTATTAAATAAATTCCAAAATTTTATGAAACAAATATCGAGTGCTGGGCTCTGCTAGTTAATAGTTTAAAAAATCAAAAATTTATACAAATTAGTTATTTGAAAAAAATATTATGAAAGCAGATAAAAAAGGAAAAAAACAATAAAAATATTTTCAAGTTTTAACTTCACTGACTGAGAAAGTTTCAGGACCATAAAAATTTACAGGCGATAAAGAATTTTGCGTTCGAGCTGCCATCTAATTTATAAAGATTTTTTTAAATTTATTTTTTGCTTTTAGCAAACTATTAATAGCAAATAATTAAGTTTCTCGGTAAAACTTAAAAATCACTTGTATTGTTACTGATTTAGAAGTGGAATCAGAAATGGGAAAATATTAAATGAAAATTAAAAAAAAAATAATTTGGAATTAAAATAATCAAAGGGATTAAATAATCAAAGAGAATTGATATATAAAAATTAATTATTGTGTTGACTCTATCATAAAATTAGTTACATTTAGTTCGATTATATTAATGCAGGACTTGAGTTGTCGTTTTTATTGCTAAAAAAAAATTATCAGTGTCATAAAATAAATAATTTTTTCTGCAGATTTTTCAAATTGCCAGTCAGTTTGACTGATTTCTGTGCCAATTGCCGGTACACCAAGTGTTAATGTATTCAAACTACCGAAACCTTTAATTTATGCTGTGCGTGTACAAGTTTAACAATACACATACATACGGATGATAAGTTTTGCTCTAAATAATTAAAGGATGTAAAGGAAAATTTTCTGCTTCCCGTTGTCAGTTAGTGTATCCTTTTTTAACTATTTTGTTGAGCAAAGTTCATTATAGAAGGAAAGTGGAAATGCCAGAGGAGTTAACTGGAAACAGTTTGTTATTTAACTCTGCTGATTTTATAATTTATTTTATTAAACAAAGTTTCTTCACATATTAAAAATAAAAAATTAAGTAAAGCAAAAAACAAAAATATTTAAATGGTTGAAACGTACTGAACGACAAAATTGAAATGTAAAGCTAATGAAAGTTAAAAGTGAGTTAATAAAAACAAGTGAATATGAGCAGAAGTGCGTACTGAGAACCTAATGTACGAGTACTATTCACAAATCGTAAATGTTTCAAGTGTGCGTTTTGCTCACATTTCCTATTGCTTTTCTTGATTACAGTAAAGTAATAAGCGATCAGCATTATGTAGAAAGTGAATTTGTTAATATTAACTAGAAAACCAGAAGAGTTATTGCTTTGAAATTTTCGGAAGATAATGCAGTGGAATTTGCTCCATTGTCATGCCCATTTATTGTAATGCGTAGACTTTGTTTACAAATCGTTTATGGTTTGCCTCAGACTAACTTTTTTTTAGCATATATAGGGAGAGGACCTGTCCGAAATAATTGAAAACAAGTAGAGAGTCAAATTCTGATGTGCCGAAGTTTTTATAAACTCATTATTATAAACACTGTTAGGTACCATTACCATAATTAGTCTTTAAATTATATACCATTTAAATTTTCTTCTTAATCACTGTATATTATAAATTCTTATTTATTGTTTTTTTTTTTTTTTTTTTTTTTAAATAAAGAAAGAAAGAATTAACTTCTATCTGAAAAATTGCATTGTTTTTCTATTATTAGAGTAGAATAACTATTAAGATAACTATTAAGAGGCCAAAGAAGAGAAGGCAGCCGGTGTTCGAATACCCAAAATCATAAAAGAGGGATCATACTTTGCATGTTTTTAGAGCTTAAAAATTATGCGAAATTGCCTAAATTTGCTGTAAAATATTAAATATTTCTATCTGAGTTAGCTTGAAATATGTCAACTTAAAGATACAACGATAGATTGAATACAAAAATACAATAAAAACAAGATAGATGTGACATACTACGTCGAGTGAAAAGTACAAGTACAAGTGTTAGAAAAATTATGTCAAAATTTTATGATATTTGATTAATTAGAAAAAAATACAGCTATAAAAATGATGCTGCTTTTAAAGTTTGAGAAACAATGGATTGCAAATGCAAAGAATTTCGTGTTTTGATTAAACATTGTTTTTTGGTGTGAAATAATACTGTCCAACCCAAAGAAAGGAGTGATAAACATTAGTGTGAACCTTTGCCATCACATACAGTGGTTTAAAGGTGGTATTCCAAATTAAAACGTGGTCGTACGAGCGCAAGAGATGCAGATCGTCCTAGTCGTCCAAATGAGGCAGTTACTGAAGAAAACGTATGAAAAGTGCATTAGGTTGTATTGGAAGATCGAAAGATTAAAGTGAGTGAGAATTCTGGCATCATAAAGATATCAACAGAGCGAGTGCGGCACATACTACATGATCATTAAAATATGAAAAAGTTTTCTGCTCGATGGGTGAGCGATTTTTAACAGCTGAACAAAAATTGAAACGTCTTCATTATTCAAAGTATGCTTTAGATATGTTTGAAGTAAATTCATCTGACTCAACCATCGGCTGGAAAGGTGGTGTAATATTCATTGATGACTTGGAGAGTAGAAAAAAAAAGAACTGGCAAGTACTTTGATGAGTTATTGGACAAATTGGATGAAGAAATTAAGAAAAAGCGACCCCACTTAAATAGGAAAAAATTTTGTACCATCATGACAATGCATCAGCTTTGTCTTCAAAAAAATTTAATTCTATGTTACGAATTGCTGAAAAATATAGATAGTTTTTATACATAAAATAATTTTATAACAAAATTCGTCAAAAGTTGTTTTAATTTATATTCGCGAGCAATAAACACCAAATATATACCACAATGGATTATTTTGATCCCAGGAGCACTGAAGGGTTAAATAAATAAAAATTGACCGAATTATTTTTCTTAAATTCTAACTAGTGGTTTCATCGGGTTTAACAGAAAAACTCGTTTTCGGTCATTTTTATTTAAAAATATCTTAAAATCCAAAGCTGGCCTTGGAAAATAATACGTTAACGTTCTCGGATTTATCCCAAATTTAAGGAGCGGAAGTTTTACACATTAAGCTATTATATTTTAAGCATGGCATCTAAAAATTCAACAGCACTTACAAAATATTTGAATTTTTTGAATAAATTGTCTTTTATTAGCTTGGTGTCATATGTGACCCCAATTACATAAGGGTTAATGGCGTCATATTATTTTTTTCCGAAACCCTAGGCTATAAAGATAAAATATAACATTTAAAAGTAGAAAAGTGATGAATTTTTGATACAAAGTATTTAGAAAGAGTACATTTACAGAACATTTTACTAAAATCCCATTTTTCTCGAAACCCGCAAAAATAAAATCATTGTCAAAAATATCTTGGATTACTTAAAAATTTTTTACTTTACTTAAAAATTCGCACAGTTAATCTATAACATGTATTTGACGAAACCGTAAAGTTCTAGATCCAGTTTTTTAAGTTTTGTTTAAGAAAATTTTTTAAAACTTGGAAAAGGAATTTTCAAAATTTTATCAAAAAAATTTCTCATTTTCGGTCTCAATACGCAATAGGTTAACAACGTGGTAATAAAACAATACTTCATATATGAGTACTTATAAGTATATAAACTAAAAAGAAATTATGGCTTTAATCAATTTCTCAAAGTTGAAAAAAATGGCATCAAATTTCAAGAGCTAGTTTTTTTTTAACACAAAAGTGGTCTGGGTCATTTGCTATTTCTTGGCGAGGTTTTATTCGATTTTGAAGTTTTATAGCTCTTTGAAAGGATAATTTAATACTGAATTATATAACAACTTATTGGAAAAAGTAAACTATAGAACGAAATTTTCGTAAAATCTGAAAAAAAAGTCATATTTTCCCCATATAGACACACTTGAAATTTTCAATCGCGTTGAGGCACGACTAAATGTTCTTTGATTGGCCCAAAACTTTGTATTTCTCAGTTTTTTTGCCTATTCGCATATTTCAAGGAGGTGAGACCGAGAGTTTGAACACTTTTTTTATTAAGAGCCACCCTAATAGTTTTCAAACGTAAAGAAGTTAATGCCAGAGGTCGCAATTTTATGAATTTTTGTTGTGATAATGGGATGGTTGTAACCAGAGTTCAGAAAAAAACACACACTGAATAAAAAACTCGTACATATATGTAAACAAACATAACTTAGACCAACACACACATATTTTTATTTTCATACCAATTATGTTTGTTTTTAAATTTTCTTCGGTGCCCAGCACAACCATAACTGTGTTCGTTTTAATATTTCGTTATTTACACGAACATTTTTGTATCACATACTTTTTGTTTCAATCACACATAAAGCACACATTTTTGAGTGTTGCTTTATTTGAAGTTCATGTTCTGGTACGTGTTCTGAAAAATAACACAGAACATGTACAATAAACAGGTTCGAGTTCAGTTATATTTTAAGTCGTGTTTAAGTCGTGTTTAAAATATAACTGAACTCGAACCTGTTTATTGTACATGTTCTGTTTTTTCTCACTACACGAGCCACAACACGACTTAAAATATAACTGAACTCGAACCTGTTTATTGTACATGTTCTGTGTTATTTTTCAGAACACGTACCAGAACATGAACTTCAAATAAAGCAACACTCAAAAATGTGTGCTTTATGTGTGATTGAAACAAAAAGTATGTGAAACAAAAATGTTCGTGTAAATAACGAAATATTAAAACGAACACAGTCATGGTTGTGTTGGGCACCGTAGAAAATTTAGAAACGCACATAATTGATATGAAAATAAAGATATGTGTCGGCTGCTTTTGAACAGAACATTGTGTGTTTCATGTGTGTATTTTCTGAACCTTGGTTGTAACGAATGGAATGACGCATATGGGGAGTTTACCTTCATAAGTGGTGTCGGCTCATCGGCAAATGATGTTTGTGCTGTTTACCAAGATTTTATTCATCACATTGATAATTTTATGGTTGATAATCAGGCATGGTCTGAACACCTCCCAATAGTGCTATCAGTTCAACTTAAATAGATGAAGGATGCAAAATAAATCCAAATCTGTTGCCAAAATTACATTGGAAAAATGAATACTTATCGCAATATCACATGAAGATTCGTGAATGTTTGGAGATGGCAAAAAACCAAAAAGAATCCCTGGAATTTGGAGATATATCTACAGTAGTAAAAGAGGCGTATACAATTGTCTATAAAGAAGGCTTAAAATTTCATCAAAAACAAATGTGGGTCAATGCTAAATATTACAAGGCAAGAAAAGCTTCTTTTAGATGGCTGCGTTAGTTCAGAAAAACCGGTAGCAAAGAAAACAAAGACAAATATTTAAAACAAATAATAGATTTAAAGAAATTTGTAGGGAAGAAAAATCAAAGTACCTATTGCACTTAGAACAAAAAATAGATCAAATTAATAACAGTAAAGATTGGTGGAAAATTGCTAAGGAAATAAGAAATGGTGATGAATTCCCAAGAATAACGGTACCAGCAGAAGAGCTGAAATCATATTATCAACAACTGTTGAATCCAATACAAAACGCAATAGAGTTACAATATGCTTAACTATACAGGACAAATGATTAGGTGGATAAAGCCATAACAATAACCGAAATAAGGCAAGTGCTGCAAAAAGCTAAACACCACAAGGCACCAGGCGAAGATCGCATCCCATATGAATTCTATAAAAATGCTCCAGATGAATTGTTAGAAGAGATAGCAACAATATGTAATATAATGTATGATAGTGGCAAAATAGACGATACTTTTATATTAAATATAATTTACCCGGTACATAAAAAAGGAGATATGGCAATACCAAGTAATTATCGAGGAATATCTTTCATGAACTGTCTACCAAAGATAATGGTGGGTTTGTTAACAAATAGACTCTCAGAATGCGCCGAACGTTACAAAATCTTGAATGAATATCAAGCTGGTTTTAGGAAGAACTATTCAACAGTTGACAACATATATAACCTCTCGGCTTTAGTACATTTAAATCTAAATGCGAATAAGAAAACTTATGCATTTTTCGTGGATTTTAAAGCCGGATTCTATAAAATTTCTAGAAATGCACTTATATACGAGCTACATACAATAAGTCTTTCGTCAAAAGCAGTTAAGTTTTTAGAAAACATGTATAAAACTAAAAACTCGGCAGTGTGGATTGGTCAAGAATTATCAGAGGACTTTTCAAATGTATCAGGCGTAAAACAAGGGTGTCTGCTATCACCACTGCTCTTTGCGTTTTATCCTAATGATATCTTCATGACTTTTTGGAAGGAGGACTTAATATCGAACACTTATATATACGACTGTTACTATATGCAGATGATATCGTTATTCTTGCTGATGATATAAACGTTTTGCAGAAAATTATATATAAATTAGAAGATTACTGTAAAATGTGGGATGTCGAGGTAAATTTAAGTAAGTCTGAGATTATGATATTCAGAAAAGGTGGAAGAATGTCACGAAATGAAAAATGGCATTTTAAAGGAGAAGATATTAGAATAGCATCCGAATACTGGTATCTTGGCGTTACCTTGACACCAAAAATGATTTTCAAAAAACATATTGAAATAAGAACCGCTTCTGCCAAAAGAGCATAAATCAGACATGGAACAACTTTTTGAACAAACCCTCGATATCTCTAAGATCCAAATGGAAACTGTTTCCGGCAGTTTGTAGAGCAGTGCAAAGGATTCCTAGTTTTACACCAACATACACGCTAAGACTGGAAACGGGATTAGAAAATGGTCATCTGTATACTTTCGATTTGCACCTGAGGTAACGGAACGTTAGACATCGATGCTTACGATGTATCGCTGGGAAACCATCGATGTATCGATATTCTTCTCTAATAAAACAAATCCTTAAAAATTTGAGAATTTACTAAAATTCCATAGCAACTGTATTGTCTTATATAGTATAAATTCAATTAACATTATTTATTTTTCTTATTTAAATGAATCCCTTTTCTATTTTAATATATTCAATTCAATTTTGTATATTTTGTGTTTTTTTACAGATTATATCCACACGTGAATTGTAAAATATGTTTTTTTAAAAAATAAATGTGATTAACAGGGCACAGAAAAATATGCATATATGAATTTTTAAATCATAGAAATATTTTGTTTTTAAATTTTTACAAATTTATTCAATGAAAATTATAAATGCATATTTTTCTGTGTACTGGTGATTAATATTGAAAATTTCATGATATTGAATAGAATTTAGAAAAAGTAGCTTGGATAATCTCTTTCCTTGCAAACGGTTTCTGGTGTAATTGTGGCTCCGGCCTTGGAAAAAATGCGCTCAGTCGGAAATGAAGTAGCTGTCGCAGTCAAATATTTTAAAGCCAATTTATAAAGCTGAGGAAATAATTCTGCAAATAAAATATATATATATGTAATACATATTATGTGTATTATAAAATTTTTCGAACTTTTAAACATTTCTAAAATTTACCATTAGTTCCTTCCCAAGCAGAGAACGCGCCTTGGTGCACTCCTCCTGCAGAAACGGCAGCGGACAGGTAAATTTGAACCTCCAATTCGCTAAAAAAAGTTTTCATCTCTTGAAGATTTTTTAAAAATATTTTTATGCGCAATCTCGTTATGAATATTACATATATCTTTGCTTTTCGAACTATTAAATGAATCATCTCCTGATGAGCTAGAAGAAAATTTGTTCTCTTTTATAAAATTGTTTAAATATCAGATTGTCTTTGCTCTTGCAATGGGGTCTTCGAAGTGTACTAGTTTAAATCTAGGATCCAGCGCTGTTGCTACGGCAAGTATATCTGTTATGTTTCAGACAAGGACTTTTTAGATTTTTACCGACATCATTTTTCATATTTTTTCTCATTATTGTTTTTTTAAGGCAGCAAATCAATGGAATGGCTTTACTACAAGTCACAAAATTTTCACCATACAATTTTTTAGTGATGTCTTCAAATGGTTTAAAAAAATAACAATTATTTCCTGAACATATTCCAAACAGCTAATCATACATGGAGGGTCAGTGCATTGTATTAGTATGTTCGGTATGAATGAAGATAATTCCACAAAGCGCTCTAACATATAATAACAAGAATTCCAACGCGTGGGGATATCCAAAATTAATTTTTTACATTTTCCATATGGTATACCAGTTGCATTTTGTTCGTGACGTAACTTGTCTGATGCTCGAACAGATCGTTTTACATATTTGACTATATTCCTTACCTCCGCAATGACGCCGGCTACATCTTCAACATCATTAATTGATTGGGTAACAACTAAATTTATTGTATGCGCCAAGCAAGGAATATGTTTCTCTTTTCCAAATAATTCACGACTTACTTTTAACATTGTGGAATCATTGTCAGTAGTAATCACAACTACTTTATTAATTTGGATTCCCTAATCCAAACAAATTCTTCGCAGCTCTTGTTTTATATAATTCGCAGTATTTGATTCATTCAGTTCAAATACTCCAAGTGTTGCACTGACCAATTTCTTGCTTTCAAGAAAGTGTAAAGTAACACCTGTTTAGTAAAAAATTGTATTTAAGTAAACACAACAAATAACAAATTATATGATAAAGTTAATACCAATAAAACTTTTGTTTTGCATGTCCAAATATCATATGTTAGGCTGTAATGCTCTTTATTCTCAATCGAACTTTTAAAATTTTATCATCAATGCGTGTTTTAATAGTTTCCTGTGATGGTATCTTATTATGCGGAGCCAACTCTTTCATTAATAGCCGAAAGCCAAATCCATCAACAGTATTGAATGGTTTGTTATCGGATACAATATAATTTGTTATAGCTTCTGTGATATACTGGCGTTTGAATCCATCTGCTGCACATGTAGATTCAATTTCTGAAAATACTCTATTTATCTCCGGTTGCTGCATTTTTGGTGTAATTGCGCTCGTTATAACTGCTACAATACCTGTATTGCTTTCATCGCTTTGCCTTTTCCAAGAACCTCCAAAAATTTTTGTTTGTTTTAAAGATGAAGTTTTATTATTATTAATATCAGATCCATTAACACAAGCATGAACTTTTGCCAAATGTCCACGCAAATTTGTGGTATTGCCTGAGGTTTTAAGGCATTTACCACAAATTATGCATTCGGCTTCATTGGAGTTTACTTTTTTAAAATGCTTCCAACGCTACTTTTTAATTAAGTTTTTAACATCTTAACACAACTTTACTTTTTTCAAGAGTCAAGAATCACAATGAATAAAAAGCGGCGGTAAAAAGTGCGCGTTTGTTCACTTAAGTAAGTGTTGCCAATGCTTACTAAGCAGAGTTGTTTCTTTTAGTACGATAGTAGCTATGAATTCAGTGCTGTAATAAAAATGTAGTTCTTATATATAAAAAAAACATCGAGGAATAAACATCGACGATGACGATATAACGTGGAAGTGAAAATCGAGGTCTAAACATCGAAATTTTAATGAAAATTTTTAATGAAACAATCGATGTTTTCGATGTATCGATACATCGTTTGCATCCCTAATTATAATCAGGACAGGCTTCACAATCAACTCTCCAAAATACTTATTAGATGGCAAATTATATGGGTGAGTGCTATGAATAGAATAGGAGCTAATTATGGTATCTCATGGACATAGTAAAATCTCAATCAAACACAGTGGGCTGAAAATCGGATTAATTTATTTTATTCACTTAGAACTAATTATAACCAAGCCCTTCTAATGAAAGCAGCTGAAACAAGCAGAATATATAGAAAACTTGACCCAATGGCAGGAATCAGATACATGATGGACGAGGTGCGGTTAGAAGACATAACCTGGATTTTCAAGGCAAGAAGTGACCTTATTAAACTTAATCGTATTAATTATCAGTTAAATGGTTCAGACTTATGTTCACTTTGTAATCTGAATGAAAAAGAAGACATATAGAATTTTATAGGCCGTTGTAATACCATGAAAGAGTTAAGAATTTTACATTTTGGAAAATCTGTACTTAGTGAAGTCGAAATAATGAATATCCTTAGATGGCAGGACTGTAGGCTGGCAATCTGTATCAAATCGATCTGATTAGTATCGGCTTATTTTAGTTAGATGAGACCAAACACAGCCCAAGAGACCAAAATCAACCGATACCAATCAGATGAAAAAGTTTGGTATTGGGACAAACCATTGACCACACCAAACCCAGCCCATGTAACTCAAACTATAAAGCATGGAGGTGGTTCTCTTTTGGTTTAGTGGTGTATAACACCAAATGGTGTTGGCCTACTTAAACGGATCGACGGCATGAAGAGAAAGGAAAACTATATTCGCATTTTGCAAGAGAATTTGCCTTTAGCAATCACCCAAATTTCAGATAGACCTGAAAATGTCATCTTCCGTCATGACAACGAGCCCAAACATTCAGCGAAAATCGTCAAGGAATGGCTTAGTTCACGGGTGGTTTGGGTAATGGAGTAGCTAGTGCAGAGCCCTGATCTCAGCCCGATCGAAAATATCTGGGTTTATTTAAAACGTCGGCTGGCACAGTACGAAGAGGCCCCGAAGAGCATTAATGAGCTGTGAGAGAGGGTAGAGGCTGAATGGAAATAAATTACTGTGGTTTATGTATCAAATCTGTACAAATCCGTTCCGAATTAAATGGCTCAGTTGAAAAAAGTAAAGAGATATTGGATAAACTATTAAATTTATATCAACAGAATCTTGGTGCAAAAGTGAGGCAATGCCCCGAATTAGGCTATTGTTTATTTGTTAGATATTTAAGTTATGAATTAATTTTTTTTTATTGTTTTTTATTATCTAAGGATTGATATTTTTATTTATGTAAATAGTTTTTTATTTGTTTAATAAATACCATGAAAAAATATAGTTAATCTTTTTATTTGAAACAATGCCTCACTTTTACACCAAACTGTATATAAAAGTCACCCTTATGTTTCTATTTTGTTCAAAGTTAACGGTTAAATCGAATGATAGATTTGAGTGTTTGTTCTATGTATTTGCATAAATATTGTTTTTGTTTTAAGAAGAGCAACAACTATCAGAATAGTAGAGTTAGGGTTACAAGCATAATATGATGGATGCTTGATTTTGGCAATGTTCAAAAATATGAATTTGTTGAACTGAATTTTCTACAATATCACTTAATAATGAATTCATCGAATTTCTTTCATATTTTTTAATATCATTAATTTACATACATATGTATATATTTTTTAATTTTGTAAGTTGAAGTCTTTACATCATTTCCTTGAAAAACTTAACTTTTCATTTTTAAACTCCATTTGAATCAGAAAATATCAATGATTATTTAAAGAACATAATAATATGGAAAAAAACAAGTAAGAAAGTTATAGTCGGTCTAGACCGACTATATGATACCCTATACCATGCGTTTAGAGACCCTATCTCATAGGCCCAACTAACTGGACATAGAAAATAAACATAAACCAAATTTGAGTGGAATTTTTATAAATTTTTTTGGCTGCAGATATGAAAAAATCGATATCGGCTGCTATATCTATAAGGGGACTAGGCCCAAAAATGGACCGATCCTGACTATGTTTGGTAAAGTCTCTTGTATTTTGCAAAAATATATACAAACAAAATTTGAGAAGAATCAGTGCAATATTTTTGTTTTTTGATAGATTTAAGTGAAGATGGGAATCAGCTCTATGTGGGGCCTATGACTAAGAGTTGTCCCATAGGGAGCATTTTTGGACTACTCATTAACGGATGTAATAAACGCATACAAACCCAATTTGAGTAAGATCTTTATGATAATTTGGATCTTATGGCAATTTATGTCGATTTCATAGGGACCATTTGTATGGGGGCTAGGTCTGAACATGGACCGATTCTCACAAATTTCAACAGCGTTCATCCTATGTCCGATAAAAACTTATATACGAATTTTCATCAAATATTCATATTTGCGACCTGCAGTTTGATTACAAGGTTTACATGGACACACAGACGGACGGACGGACATCGTTAAATCGAAGCAGTTAGTGATTCTGATTTGATCGGTATAATAAAAGATGGGTGTAGGTCAAATTTTTTTGGTAGTTACAAACAGCAACACAAAGTCATTATACGCAAACCACTTAGTGTTATAGGGTATAATTATGAATTGATTCAATAAAATGTAGTCAGGCAATTTTGTTGTGAAGCTGTATATTATATTTGAGAATAAATCCTTTAGAAGCTATCGTAGGATGCGCAATCCTGGAACATAACCATTTTAATTGAAATCAAATAGATTTTCAGAATTATTTAAAGGTTAGGAAATTATAATAACAAAAAAATCATAGAAAAATTTCTTCACTATATAAAAAATATGATCTTATAAATCAGAATATATTATTAATTTTTTTTAGTAAACTTACATTTAAATTTGAATAAACACCTCAAAAACAGCTGCATGTCTGCTGAATTAATCAGATTAAAATTATTTTAATCATAAATTCAAATATATGTCTTTAAACACTTTTCTAAATATTTTCTTTTAGTTTAACTTATTTTATTATCAAATTCTATTGATTTCAATTTATTTTAATTATTCATTTGTTGTAATTTTATATATTTTTATTCTTCTATTTTAATTAACTCTAACTCAATAGATGTTTAAATTAAACTGTAGCAGAAATTATTTAACCGAACTCTACCAAAAATTTTATAGCATTAACATAAATTTTACACTTTACTTTTATTTAAAAACTTTTATTTAATTTATTAAAAACTAATGGATTGTGTGGCGCCTAGGCGCCCGTTTATTTTGACTTTAACAAACAAAATTTTTTTTCCATTTCAGAATTTTCCTATATTTTATATATTTAAAAAAAATTAATTTCTATGTTATTTAAATTTCTTTAAAAAAAAAAAAAATCGAAAAAAAGTTGTAAAAAATACAAACCAAAAACTTCGATTTTCAGAATAAGTTTTGTAAAAGGCCCTTTTATGTATATTTTCGGATAAGTTTGCCAGTAGCCAACGTTTGCTTTATTATATGATTTTAAAAAAAAATATTTTATTTTGATAGAAACTCGGTAATTTTATTCTTATTAAGACAAACTATTAATATGTATCTTTTTAATAATTTAATTTATGTTTTATAACTTTTTAAAATGCATCAAAATAAATAAACTTATTCAACTAAAAAAAGTTTTTAAACCTTTCGTACAAAACAAAAAATACTACTTTTATAACGAACTTAGTCTATAACGAACTAATTTGGCCGGTCCCGCCGAGTTCGTTATAACCGAACTCCATTTTATTGTAGAAAAAATAGAAAAGCATAGAAAAAAAAAAAACGTTTTAGAGTAAGGGTCCTAAAAGTTTCTTAATATTGCACTATTTTTTCAAGGGCTTTTCAATACAGAGGTATAAACGAAATTATACGTTGGACAACAACAAAATCCACATTGAAGATCTCTTTTTTATCAAATATTTATCAAAAAAAGCATACTCTTTGGTAAGTGCTGGCCATCAGAGAACCTGAGCGGAAGCTCTCTTAACAATACAAAACAATTTGGAGATGAAAAACAAAACAGACAAACGGATAAGTTTAGTTTGATAAAAGAAGTATGTATGCATATCGGACGACGCACAGTGGACCATTTGACGAGAAGGCGGTCAAAAATCTATAACTTTTGACTGGATTGGAATTTTGATATGCGGTTTTTTTTTTGTTTGGTAGGTGAGACTTTAGACTTTAAGTTTTGCCATAAAACGTAAAACTCGACCGAAAATAAAAAAAGTTACGGAGGGTTTAAAACATTTTCATTTGTAGTTGAATTTTAGTACAAAAGTGAAGTGTTAAAAGGTAAAAAAAAGGTTTTTTTAATATAGTGTCTTATTTTTTCAGTTAATTTTACAACTAATACTTTTTAACAGTTTTTTAAGTTAATTGTTTCAGAAAATGTCAAACTTTGGCCCCCGTAAACTTTTTAGTCCTAATTTGCACAAGGACCAAAGGTTGTTTTTTTTTTTAAAGATCCCGAGTTAAAATATAATTTATTAAGCAGCGAACGTAAAAGTTACCTTATATTGGTTCTAGATAGAGAAGTTTCAATGAAAATCTCGTATGTTTTTGCTTTAGTTAAATTTTTTTTTATTGTCTTTTTAAATATTTCTATATCAATTTTTATGGTAAATTTATGAAATATAACAATTGTTATTGTAAATTTACAAAATATATAAATTTTTAAATCAAGAAATTTTTCTAACTATATAAAAAAAAGTGTAACTTATTGTTAGTGTAATGAAAAAGTACTTTAAATCAACCAATTTTAGTAAAAATTTCTTCTAAATAGCCTTGATTTTCATCTTCTAGAAGTTGTTTAGCTTCTTCGTCTAATTCAATAGAGGTAGTTTTCCATTTTTGACGAATGTTGGACATATATGGATATGAAGTTCACAACAAAATAGTGATAAGGTCTTCATTAGTACAACATCTGGACATTCTCCTTGTGTTGTGCTCGCGAAAGAATCTGTAGTCTTTGTTCCTTTTTTCTTGCGCTTCTTCAGATAGATCTCCTATTGGTAGCATATTCTTTTGAATTATTTGTTCCCCATGGTACAAAATTTTATGTACTGTGGATGACATATATCTCCAAGAGTATTTTTCATTATAAAGTATAGCTGTTTTATTGGCGTACTCTTCAAATTTTTTTGCATTTATCTTTCTGCTGCATGCTAGAACTTGTAATATGATTTTGAATCGTCTTATTAATTTGATCTACACCTGTGATAGATGCTGCAGTTTCCGGATCGGAAAAAAATCTCCTTGCAGTATTTACTTCATTTGTGTTTCCTTCCCCTTGTTTTGGATGGTCGATTACGAGGCCTAGCTGTAGATATTTTTGTTGAATTTGTTTTTTGCTTTCTTTTTTCTTCATTTTCATTGTTTTTTCTCACTGTTGCGTCTAACGAACCAAATTCAAAATCATAACCCAATTTAAGAATATGCTCCATGAAACGTATTCTAGCATGAAGATGGGATATTCCAAATTCGTAGGCTTCCTTAAAACTATCGTCTTCTGGTGGGGGTTGGCTTAATTGACTTGATGTCTTTTGGCATATAATGCAGCTTGACGTTGACTTTGTTCCAGTTAAAGCTTGTGCAACTTTTCCATCAATCATTATGAGACACATTTTAAAATGTACTTCAATGCCTTGGTCATCAAATTTAAATATTACTGGTTGAAGTTCCTTAATTTGCTTTTATTTTTTGAACTTCTCCAGTTATGACATCTTTGCTTTCCTTTTTGAATGCAAATTTAATTGGTCTGCAATACTTTGTTGAAGAAGGAGTTTCATTTTTCCATACATATATCAATTTCTGTTGCTCTACTAGTTGACGGCTCTAAGACGCTATACCTTAACGCTATGTTAAGCGCAATTGAACGAAAGATACCATAAATAAATTAGCATCTGATGAATTTTCGGCATTAAATTGATTGTATTGTTTCTGACCAGAGGATCCATCACATCCCCATTTAGAAATTATAGTAATGCTGCCATTACCAATTTTTTTTAGTAAAAATTTTGCAATTTTATTTCTGCTGATGTTGAAGTGACATTAATAGCAGATTGTGAAGGTAAGCATTCTTTTTTTGGCAGAAACTAAATCTCGATACTCTGGAAAAATCCCACAATTCTTTTCATTGGTTCGCTTTCGCAATTCCTTATATTGATTTTTGGTCAATTTCAAATCCAACAAGTAAGAGTGTTAAATTCGGCTGTGCCGAATCTTTGATACCCTCCACCTCGGTTTGAGTCTTGATAATAAATGTAAATGAAAAAGTAAACAATTTGTTAAACTTAATACCAAATTATTTCAGCAAATTCTTTGGGTTGGTTTTCTTCTTTTCTATTATTTCGGATATATTTCGGTGTTTGCTTTTTGGTCATCGTGGTTGCTGATCGGCATACATTTTGGTTATATACCTATATGCATGCGTTTCCGGTTATATGACATAACTTCTCGTTTAATTTAGTTTTTGCTAATTAAATAGCTCGCCCTAACCTCCATTGCAAAGGTAATGGTTGTGTAGAGTGGCTATATGCATTAAATCGTGCTAATTGGAGATGGCTGTATAGTTTCTTTTAACTGGCCAAATATTTCTTCATTGTGGCCATATAGGTCGGATGGAGTAACAAAATAATAACCAAAAAAAAAAGCTCTCTCAACTTTTTTTTAAAATATTGCCATATTTTGAAAACATAGAGAATAAATTTATAATAATAAATAATCAAATTAGGGATGAAAAACGCAAAAAACGAAAAGTCCCAAACATTTTAAATAAAATAATTTAATGTTATCTTTATTTTCTGAAAAACTTCAAATTTTCATCCAAAAAAAATTGTGAAAATTTATATATAAAAAATAACATTCTCATAAAATTACGTTTACTTATGTAACAATTTTTATGTTAGCAATTCTTAAATATCATTTGAGGTTTTCTTAAATTCATTGAATTTAAATTAATATCGACAAATCTGTTTTTCTATTTATTTAAATTGTAAAGGAGTGGCATCTCTGTCAAAATAAGCGAAAAACACAAAGAATAGAAAAAAACAAATTACTTCGTGTTTGACAGGATGATTTTATGTTTATGTTTAATATCTTTATTTTTTTACTAATATTTCTGTTTATTTATTTGAAAATGAAATAATGAATTGAATATTTAATTTTTTTATTTATATAAAAAAGTTTTTTAATTAAAGCAAAATATTTTCACTATTTCATGATTTTTATTTATGTATGACGACATTTCAACCTAAAAATTTAAGGTTTTATCGATTGGATAAAACACACAAATATGGTTGTCGTTTAGATAACAACAACAGCTGACTTTAACAATAGCGAATATCGTTTCAAAATTTTACTGATAATTTTGCAATTTTCTTTTTTTTTACAATTCGACTATCGTTAAAAGAAGTTACTGAATCGCGGTACTGAAAAGTTATTAATATCTCCTGAATGGCAATATTTTTTTTAAATGTAAACATTTTTAAATGTAAAGATATTTCTAAATTTAAAATTATTATTTCCGACGTTTTGATATGATTTTCTGAAACTCAATTAATATTTTCTAATTTATAATTGGAAATTTTATTTTCAGTTTTTATTATAATTGATATTTTCTTAAATTTGAATGGAAAATTTAAAAAGTGAAATTTTGTATTTATGTGAATAATAATGCTTTATTAATTATAAACAATTTTTAAAAATTAGATGTAATCGCAATCAGATATTTTATAGGTAAAGCAGAATAATAATTCTATATAACTATGTAGAACTGTTTTGTAAGCAAAAAACTCATTGACGAACTCGGTAACTCTATTTTGTAAAGACAACAAAAAGTTAACCCCCCAATCTCACATCACACTGAAATTGTAAAATCGTTGTGTACGTATTATCAACGAAAAATTGTTCGAATTAGTCGAATCCATCGCCATTAAATTTTATGCTCAAACATCTGACTGCAATCTCATTTTTAAAATGTTGTCGAAGCGTAAACTTGAAAAAATTTGTATACTTCTCTCTCTTATTTTATTTTAAGTAGAGTTACTAAGTTTATTATACAGGCACATGTTTGAGGGAAAATGTTTACATTTATTATTATTAGTATTATTTTAATAATAGTTAATAATATTTATGCTCTATAATTAACAAACGTTTTTGTATGCGCATTTCAAAAAATAAATCATTATAATAGATTTAACAAGTTAAAACTTTAATTACAATTTTACAGGATCCAGTAAATTTGCATTAAATTTATAACAGGGTAACATTAATCATCGTTAGTGTCTGCCACTATTCGCACGAAAAATTTGGTGCCATTAGTGTGACCACTGCGGAAAATGTGTGTGTATTAGTAAAAAAAAATGTGAGTGTATTGAGTTTTTCGAACTTGCAGTGTGATGTGAGATTGGTGGGTAATATGCCAAACTTATGTTCATATTTGTAAAAGAATAATGAAAAAACGTATGAAATAAAAGACCAACCCGTGTATACTCTTAACATTGTTCTGTATGATATCTAGTTGAAAATATTAACATTCATGTTAAAATAGAAATAACTATTGCAAAGCTAATTAGAACAAACAAAAATTATGGCGGCATCTACTGTGGCATAGTCACGCTGAGCAAAATGAAGTGACACTCTGTTAATACAAAAGAAATGTATTTTCCCCACAACAAAATACTGCAGAATTTTATGTAAATAAAATAACCGATTTATTTCTAACATGCAGTTACTATCAATATACATACATACATATATATAATATATGTACATTATTTGTATTATTTAATATGTGTATGTATGTATATTTAAATATTACACACAAAAAATACAACATCAAACGTTATTTTTGTGTTTTTCTCTTTAAATAAATTTATACATAAATTTTTTTGCTAAATTTACATTTGGGCAATTCACAACAGGTGTTGTATATTGTATGTTGTATTGAAATACACAATACAATCATTTGTTGTGAACACTCAGTTGTATTTTCATATTGTAAAACGCTTTCTTTAGTAATTTTCGATCCAACGAGGAAAGATCGCTTCGTCGCTTCTGCTATTTTGTATAAGAGAAAACACTTGTCAGTGTTTGCTTTTAGGTCGTGAGATACACCCTGGAGTTTTAGTTACGTACCTCTTGCATTTTAATTTATAATGAAAAAAAAAAAATGTTAAATGTTTTGGTTGGTACTGAAAGAGAAAATACATACTAAAAATATAAACATTAATTTTTATATAAATAAACTTATCGATGTATTTGCGTTATTTGCATTATTTGCCATATTTTATTTTATAATTATTTATGCTGATAATATTCTATGTATTTGTTTTTTCTTTTTCATAAAAACTGGCATTCACTTGGAACTGATATGTTATGATACAATATACAACATTTACAAAACATAGCAAATGAAGTTGGATCGTGTATCAGATTTTTCACTGAAAATTACCAACAACAATTTTACACTATTGTAAAGTGATACACGATACAAGAGATACAACGATACATTACCCATTGTGAATTGCCCAATTGTTTTTTTTATTAACAACTAGGTATTTTAGCATTATTTGCTTTAGATGTTGGTGAATTTTTACTCCCTTTGTATTAACTCGTAGTGTCTGCTTGTCGAAAAAATTTTGGATCGATTTTAACCACTTTCCCGTGACCTAATCGATCTGAAGGGCAGGCTTGTGGCAATGACAGAAATGATCTAACATATTTTTTTAGTGATGCCAAAACAATGGAAACTTTTAAATTTTTCTACCAGAGTTGATAAAAAAATGTACAAAGGGTTTGTTTTTGTTATATTATTACCATAACGACCACAAAAACAACAAGTCCAGCTATGAAAACAATGCAACATTTAGAATAACAACAAGAAAAATATAGAAATATCATGTTTTTCATTTTTTTTTTACTTTTTCAGAGATTTCCCTGGACCTGTTCCACCGATTTTAATGATTTTTGAAGTAGAAATCTTTCCATGAATTTGGTGAATCATTCTCACTAAAAATGATCACTGTAGCTGCACTATTGAGGGCGTGATCGTGACAAGAACAACATAGAAAATAATTTTTTTTTTCAAGACTTTTTTAGTTCTTCATTCAAATCTCGGGCCCTAATCGACCGATTTGGACGCTTTTAAATAGGAAACTTCTCATGATGTTAGTGAATCATTTTTATGTCAACGAGTACCCTAGCTGCCGGATTGATGCCGTCATCGTGATTTCCACAGACGGACAGACGGACATCGCTATATCAACTCCGGTTGTTATAAGGATCACAAATATATAAATTTTATGGGGTCCAAAATTTTTTTTCTAATTATTACAAACGGAATGACAAACTGGAGTGGAGGGTATAACAACTCTACAACAGCAACAATGACAGTCATATGTTTTTCAAATAGGAAAAAACTGTTTATGTGTTAGTTTCGGTCATTCCCCAGTATGCATTGAAATATTATTTCTCCAATGTTGGAGAAAAGTTAAGTTCTTAAATTGATGTCAAATGTAATTCTCAACTTGGGTTGAACAATTTTTCTCCTTGTTTGCTTTCAACTTGACATCAAGTTGAGACTTAACATTTTTTCCAATCTTTGAGAAACATTTTTACTCTCAATTGGATATCCAACACTTTTCTCCACTTGAGACCAAACATTTTTTCAACTTGAATACGATTTGTGTTAAGTCTGAGATATTATTTAAATATGTCATAAATAATAAATTAAATTAAAAAATGCCAAAAAAGTACAAATAAATCATTGATATATTTTTAATTATTTCTGCTTTTTGTCGAATTTTTCAAAAAATGTACAACTAATTAATTCATTTATTTTTAATTCTAGATTTTAAAAAATGTACATAATATGTACATTTAATGTTAAATATGTACATAGTAATGTTAAATATATAATGAAATTAAATTGAAACATTAAAAAAAGTACATTGTTTTCATTTCTAAAATTAGTATAATATTTTTTAATATGGCAATTCCGTACCTTCCATTTGATACCGATTGGAAATATTTCTTTGCTATCAAGTTGAGAATCACAAATTTCTCAATTTGATAACTATGAAAATCGCCATATAAAAATGTGCCTTTTAAGTTGAGAAGACTATATTCGAACTGTTGAGGGCATTTGAGAATTAACGCTGGAGATTTGAGAAATGTATTTGATCTCAAATGCACCTCAAGTTGATAGCAAACAAAAATGTTTATTGGGACATTTATTGTAGGGTCGTTTGCACACACACAAAAAATAGAAAATAAATTGTCAATAAGCAAAGCAAGTGGCTTCGAAATTCGATGATGCCAGTTAATCATTTTTTGTTCACGCGGAATTTATAATTGGAGGAATTTTTTTCTCGAGAAATGTATTTTCCGTGAGAAAGAAATTCCTTGAGAATATTCATAATTGGGATGAATAACTTTTAATTGGAACTTTTTAGTCAGAATAAATCATAATTCTAGTTAGATATTGGTTAATATTTAATTAGAAAAAATATTGTGGTGGCATCTACGCAATTATTGAGGCAGTCACGGAAAAATTAAATGCAAGTCTGTTTTTTTTAATATAACAAAAATGGATTTTCCCTTTAACAAAATATGGCAGTATAAAGAATTCTGCAAAATGGAAAATCAATTTTGTGCTAATTCTTAACAAAATTAATAATATATATATATATGTATTATTATATTTATTAATATTTGTAATTTTATTTGACATAATTTCACACACAGTTTTACAGATCAACTGTTTTAATTAGAAAAAATATTGTGGTGGCATCTACGCAATTATTGAGGCAGTCACGGAAAAATTAAATGCAAGTCTGTTTTATTTTAATATAACAAAAATGGATTTTCCCTTTAACAAAATATGGCAGAATTCTTTATAAATGAAATGCAAAATGGAAAATCAATTTTGTGCTAATTCTTAACAAAATTAATAAAATATATATATATATGTATTATTATATTTATTAATATTTGTAATTTTATTTGACACAATTTCACACACAGTTTTACAGATCAACTGTTTTCAACTGATTTAGAAGTTTTCTGTTTTTGAAACAGTAGTGCCAATTTGTAACATTTTGTGATGTAATGAAAATCGCAGAATAATAAGTTAATACACAATAAAAAATATTAAATTTTTAAGTTTTATATACATATTGCAATAAAAAAAACTTTGGTAAATTTACATTGAAGATGGTCAGAAATGAATGAGAAAAAAATATATAGACATTTTAGAAAAGCACATTTAATGTTAAACTTTATGCACAAAATATATGGGTTTTTGTTGTTTCGAATTTAACTGTGGCTCTAAGTGAAAAGTTTTAGACCGATCGTATATTACATCTTGAGGATCCTCACCTAATATTTTCAAATATTTTAAATTCTTTTTAACTCATTTAACCTCATTACGAAAATAGTAAAACAGTAAATATGGAAAATCCACACACCTCAAAAAATTGTTTTCTATGAAATAAATTAAAGACATTTCATATTATACAATTTTCTTTCAAAAATGTATCAATTATTGCAAATTTGAAATTTGACATATAGTATTTGTACATATATTTGTATAGATTTCGCAGTATGAAAAGAACTATTATTTCTTTATTTAGAATATATGTAAGTATTGCTCGCAAAAAAATGCAACATCATGAATGAAACACATAGACGACTGCTGGCAGCAGCATTTGTAGTCGTATAGTCAGCTACTTGATTTTTCTGAATACGACAGCAACATATAATACAAATGCATTTTTATTTAAATATACAATTACTTTTACTTATTTAAAATGCATTAGTACAACGTAAAAATAAATAAATTAGTTTAACGCCTTTTGATTATTAATGGAATTATAGCCTTTCATTTTGCGATTTTTTTTTTAAACAAAATAAAATATTTCATAGCACTAACTTCTTTTACATATTTTGTTATATTGTCAACACTATTTTTGTTTTGTAGCCAACAAAACACACTTGCAGTTTTTTTTTTATTTGAAGAACATATGACTGCCATTGTTGATGTTGTAGAGTTGTTTTTTTTTTTTTGATTTTGTTTCGTTAACTCTTTTGTATTAAAGCACCTCCAATATATGTATCCATTTTAGTTTGCAAATTCAGTATATTTATAATTTATTACTTACAGCAAAAAATAATAGAAACAATTTTATCAGTTATGCTTACGAAACTATATAAATAGACTTGAAGTTGGCTCCAAAAGCAGTAGCCTGTGTAAAGAACAAGTTAGCGACATGTAACTGTTACGTAACGTGTCAGCCTTTTTTTCACATGAAAAGTATTGGGACGTTCCGGTTACGTTCGGTAACTGTTTTAAATGATTTGCATGTAAAAAAAAACAACTGACTCGTTACGGTTACGGTTAGAAAACATTGACCTTTTATATGTATTATAATGCTATGAATGCATTTATTTTTATTTTATTTTATTTATATATTCTTTTTTTTTTGTATTGTATATTATTTTTTTTTATTATTATTACTATTTCATTTAATTATTTTTTTCTTTAAATAAATTAATACATAAAAATTTGTTTTTTAAATTATTGGTGAACTTTTACTCCCTTTATTTACTGCCTTTATATTAACTGGTAGTGTCTGCTTGTCGACAAAATTTTGGATCGATTTTTAGCCCCTTTCCCGTGAGCCAATCGATCTGAAATTTTGCATGCAGGCTCGTGGCAATGACAGAAATGATCTAACAAATTTTTTTAGTGATGCCAAAACAATGGAAACTTTTAAAATTTTCTACCAGAGTTCACAAAAAAATGTACAAAGGGTTTGTTTTTATTATATTATTACCACAACGACCACAAAAACAACAAGTCCAGCTATGACAACAATGCAACATTTAGAATAACAACAGGAACAATATGGAAACATCATGTTTTTCATTTTTTTTTTAATTTTTCATAGATTTACCTGGACCTGTTCCACCGATTTTAATGATTTTTGAAGTAGAAATCTTCCCATGAATTTGGTGAATCATTCTCACTAAAAATTATCACCCTAGCTGTCCTATTGAGGGCGTGATCGTGACAAGAACAACATAGAAAATTATATTTTTTCAAGACTTTTTTTAGTTCTTCATTCAAATCTCGGGCCCTAACCGACCGATTTGGACGATTTTAAATAGCAAACTTTTCAGGATGTTAATGAATCATTTTTTATGCCAACGAGCATCCTAGCT
Source organism: Cordilura impudica (assembly GCA_963682025.1). NCBI lineage: Eukaryota > Metazoa > Arthropoda > Insecta > Diptera > Scathophagidae > Cordilura > Cordilura impudica. The sequence goes on along the minus strand of OY821520.1, from coordinate 226,064,046 downwards.
GCCCGATTGATGCCGTCATCGTGATTTCCACAGACGGACAGACGGACAGACGGACAGACGGACAGACGGACAGACGGACATCGCTATATCAACTCCGGTTGTTATAACGATCACAAATATATATATTTTATGGGGTCCAAATTTTTTTTTCTAATTATTACAAACGGAATGACAAACTTATATATACCCTCTGCACACTGGAGTGGAGGGTATAAAAATAGGGCGAACGCTTCTTCCGGCGTAAATTTCTTATCTTCAATTGGTGTAGGAATGCTTTTCAAAATCCTCTTTGTGCGCCTTGGGCTCGCTTCTACTATTTTTATACCCTCCACATCTCAGTGGCAGAGGGTATATATAGGTTTGTCATTCCGTTTGTAACGCATCGAAAAACTAATTTCCGACCCAATAAAGTATATATATTCTTGATCCTTATCACAGCTCGAGTCGATATAGCGATGTCCGTCTGTCCGTCTGTCCGTCTGTCCGTCTGTCCGTCTGTCCGTGTGTCTGTTGAAATCACGCTCATTCAAAAAAAAAAGCATTTACTTAGGTCAGGTTACGAAAAAATTATTTGCCATAATTCCCACCAGGTTGGTATTGAAATCGGAGTAAATCGGGAGCCTCTGCGCTGAGAAATGAACAAAAGTTTATAGATACCTCTAAAAAAAACATGAAACCTAGTGTTTTCTTGTAATAGTTTAGTGGTTGAACATACAACAACATAAAAAAAGCCACAAAAAAAATGTGATTCATACATATTAACAATAACAAGAACACAACTACCATGAGCTATGTTAATAGTATTGCCACAAACCGAGGTGGAGGGTATCAAAGATTCGGCACAGCCGAATTTAACACTCTTACTTGTTTCAATTATTTCACTTTTATTTTTTTTTTATTTTGGGTTGGTTGAATTTGGTGCAAAAATGAATCCTTAATAATTCTTTGAGAAATTTCTTCATTGATATTCTCCAGCTTGCGCCTTCTAGATCTTTCACTACATCCGTCAATTGGTTTTGCTGGTCGACCCTTTTTTCCACTTTCGTTGGCAGTTGTAGATGCTCTCTCAAAAATAAGTTCCTTTATTAACCAGTCTTGGTAACGTTTGTACATCTTTGCCTTGCAATGAGAACATTCAATGTACCGTCTTTTCAAATTCGATGCAAAATTAGTAATTTTTCCTTTGTGCATTTCAATGTCTTCTAGATTACAATTTTAAAAGAAGTCGTTGCTCATTATGTGCAAAATTACATCGTCTAAATCATTTCGTTGAAAATATATATCTGCCAGATTTCTGTAACAGTACTTAGCCATTGCACAAATTGTAGTGAATAATAATTGTGGAAACAATATTATAAATACTCTTTCTTGCAATTATGTAAAATAAAAATTTTTATCTTTTATTACCACTTTTAGAAGCATTAACAAGTAAGAAAATTATAGTCGGTCTAGACCGACTGTACGATACCCTATACCATGCGTTTAGAGACCCTATCTCTTAGGCCCAACTAACTGGACATAGAAAATAGGCAAAAACCCAATATGAGTGGGATTTTTATTAATTTTTTTGGCTGCGGGTAGGAAAAAGTTCATATCGGATGATATATCTATATAGGGACTTGGTCCAAAAATGGACCGATCCTGATCATGTTTGGTAAAGTCTCTTGTATTTTGCAAAAATATATACAAACAAAATTTGAGAAGGATCAGTGCAATATTTTTGTTTTTTAATAGATTTAAGTGAAGATCGGGAAGCAGCTGTATATGGGGTCAAAGGGATCATTTTTGGACTACTCATTAATGGATGTAATGAACGCATACAAACCCAATTTGAGTAAGATCTATATGACAATTTGGATCTTATGGCAATTTATGTCGATTTCATATGGGTAATTTGTATGGGGGCTAGGTCTGAACATGGACCGATTCTCACCAATTTCAATAGCGTTCATCCCATGGCCGATAAAAGCTTATGTACCAAATTTCATTAAAATACGTACATATTTGCGACCTGCAGTTTGATTACAAGCTTTACATGGACACACAGACGGACGGACGGACGGACGGACATTGTTAAATCAACTCAGAAAGTGATTCTGATTCGATCGGTATAATTAAAGATGGGTCCAGGTCAAATATTTTTGGTTGTTACAAACAGCAGCACAAAGTCATTATACCCAAACCACATAGTGGTATAGGGTATAAAAACCCACACCCTAACCCCTTTTAAAAGGTGAAGCATAACTGCTCATATCTTAAAGGGCTATGTCGCAAGAGTTTTTTTTTACCATTTAGCTGTTATTTAAATTGTTTCCCATTTTGTCAGGTATTTAAACTATATAACTCTAATTCAGACTATTAATGTTTTTGAAAGATACCTATGTAAATGTACCTGTAACAATTAAGCGCATTATATCTCAACCCTTTTTTATAAGTATATAACAACTCCTGGCAACTCCACCGACACGCAAAAAAATACACTGCGGTGCACCGGTACGACCAACTTTTGTATTCATAACACTCAGACGGACGGACGGACATTGTTTAATCGACTAAGAAAGTGTTTTTGAGTCGATCCGTATAATAAAAGATGGATAAAGGGACAATATTTTTGGCAGTTACAAACATCACCTCAAACTTAATATATCCTAACCACATAGTGGAAAACTTTTGTATTCATAAATTTTGCAGAAAATATCTGAACCTTGGGTCAGAAAAATTGTTCTGGTGCACACGGGCGGGAACTGGCGGGTATATAATGGGGTATAGGAATATAGGGGAGGGTTCGGACTATAGAAGAGTGCAAGATTTTTTCTGACTGCTTTTGACTGGCAGGAGTTATGCTCTATTAAGTAGGAGATTTTCGGAAAATTTGGACCTTTTTTAAAAATTTTTTTTTTTTAAATTTCGGAATGACTCAGTGATTTTGCATTTTTAACATTAATAGAATGGAAGCCACAAAATTATACAAAATTTATTTCACTTCAAAATCTTTTAAACCAAAAAAGTTACAGTCATTCAAAAATAAAACATTTACAAAGAAATTTTTAATTTTAGCAAAATACTGAGAAAGCCCATTTTCGAAGACCCTGTTCGCTGTGATATAGTTGAGATAGAGTCGCAATTTTTTGGCTCCTGAGGTTTACTAGTATTTACTTTCAAATGAATAACATAACTTTAAAATCGGTAAGAAAAAAAATGATTTTTGGCCGCCTTCTCAAAATATGGTCCACTTTGCGACGTTAAATGAGAAAAATAAAAATGTTTAAAATTTCATTCATTACTTTTTTGCAGAATTTTTTCATTGACCAACAATGGGAATTTAAAGAAGAATTTGAATAGATATTAGTTTTTTTTGATGCATTCTTTGCGCTCAACTTACTCCATATGTAACATGAAATCTGCATATGATGTAATGATGATTGAAGACTTAAAATTTTCAGTAGCATAAAAATTACGATTTCAAGGGTTAACAATTAATGGGTTGTTTACAGAAAATTGATAGTTTTTGTTCAATGTAAATGGAAATTACAAAATATGTATAGATTTAATTCTGGGTCAAGTCGTTTCAAAACAGAAATACCTTGAATAGCATCTCTATTTAAGATTTAAGTTTTAATTACGGCGATACTTTAAACCTATATTATATGTTTCAGCTATAGATACATGTCAATAAAATTATTTAGTTGATTGCTGTGTTAAATTTTTTTCGCTGAAATTTCACCACTAATACATTTTTATATATATAGAAATAACCAATGCTGTAATAATATTCGTAATATGAATGATATAAATAAATTTTATTGTTTCCTTTTGTAATATTTTGTCGAGTTTTATTTTTATTTTGTTGTCAATTTCTTGTTTTAAAAATGACGATTTTGGCGATTTAGTTTCCAAAATTGTCGATTTTCAGAAGATTTTATTAGCAGCACTGGTCGGTAACATAGAAGAGAGAAAATTGTGTGTGGGTTTGTATAAAATGAGAAAGATTAAATTTTGTTTGTGTATTTCGCATAGCTTTGTAGGGAGGGCTATGTGTATTTTTTCAGCGTTACAGAATCAGTCAGTCAGTCAGTCAGTGAGTCAGTGATCAGCGTAAATATATTTAAGATAATGGTACACAAAAGAGACACAAAGTACTCGCGACCACTTGCAAAAGAAAACTAATTGTTGTAACTCACCTTTCCGTGTTTGACAAACTGGTGAAATTAAGACATGTTCTCCAGTGATGCATTTTAAGATGCATTTAAAGTTTGTATTGGGCCAAATTGACAATTTAAAAGGTCCAAAATACTGTTGATAGGGCCAAAAATTTGTTTTCGAAAATATTTGATTATTAGCATTTTATTCAAATAAAAACGGTGTTTTATTTTATTTAGAACAAAAACAAAGGTTAACGACAAAAATTCACATTGTTTAAAAGTATTTTTGTTAAAGTTATATTAAAGTAAATACATATTTTCTACGTAATTTAAAAAAATATAATTGTAGTTAAAAAAACATATTTTATATGAAATTCAAATTTTATTGTATGTAATACCCTAGCTTTTAGTCCAACAGTTTCTCAATTGCGATAGTACTGTGTGTAAAATTTTTTGGGTTATAAGTTGTAAAATATCTTTATCATAACAATTACTATAGATTTCATTAAATCTTTCGAGTATATTAAAGACGATACAATATTTACATGAAGACGATTCCTTTTATTTGTTTTAATAAAATTTTGGAATGTAAAAATTCTTTCTACACATGCTGAGAAGTGTGGAATAGAAAGAAAAATATATAAAGGTTCATCTAATCAATTTTTTATCGTCGATATCTTCTTCCAAAATTGACTTACACTTAAATTTTTCAACTTTTTAAGTTCTAGAACTTCCGATAGTGCCCTATATGTATATACTATTTATTAGTTCAAGTGTGTCTTTTTCGTTTGGAAAAAGTTTAATAACAAGTGGTACAATGCTATTGTTTCCCTACTTAAAACATGATCTGGTAAAAATTTTGGAAAGCATTTTAAATAAAAATCTCCAAAACCATATTTTTTTTCTTTAATATTCCAAAAATGTTATGTAAAAAAGCATGACGTTTTTATTTGAAATAAGACAGAATTGCAAATAAAAGTGAGAGTTGTTTCTTTGACAAACAAAACAATGTTGTAAATAAAAGTAACAGGGAAAAGATTACATTGAAAAATGTACTGAACGGTTTGAAGTAGTTAATTGAATTTTGAGCTGAAAGAGCCAAAATAGATTACAGTGTACCACAGGGCCATCAAATATTCAAAAGTGCCACAAATGGCCCAATTGTGGCACATTTTGCATCACTGGTGTTCTCTGCTTTCATTTTCTGCCTTTATTTTTGAAATATATAATATTAATAGGCTAGGCGATTTTTGTGACTGATGTTTTGTTCTACCGTTTTATCCCGACTTGAACCAAACGTCTATTATTTGAAAGGCATTTATTTTTAGCCGTTTCACAGATTTACAGATTTTTAAATGTTTTCCTTTATTTTGAGTAAATTGCATTTAAGATTACTACTAACATATACATAAAATTATACAATGCTATGTGTGTGTTTATTAAATTTGTTAATGTATTTATAATAAAAATGAGTTTGTGTTTTGTGTTCATTTGGTAATTGGCTATAATTGATTAGCATACTTTTAGGGTCTTTATTTAATGAAGAAATAAAACTTCCTAGAATTTGCGCTCGAATTTCGAGGGCTGGAATCCGCTAGTATTTTTAAATGTCTTAAAATATTTTTGGAATCTTAATATATATTTTCTAAAAGGGAAAGCCAATTAACAACGCATACAGTGGTGTCCTAAAATATGATTTATGATATATTTTATTAAAGTTCTGAATTTTCAGAAGTTTCATTTAATAATGAGTTCATCGATGATCTTTGACTTGCTTTTATATCAGTAATAATTTGCGCAGTTTTTCAATTTGGTCATAGCGCATTTTTTTCAATTTGCACATTTTTAGCCACGAATCATAAGGTCTCAAAACATTCCGATAGAGATCAAACTTCGGGTACTATGACGCTGGCTTTATTAAATAGTGAATATCATTTGGGTTCTAAGAAGTACTTAGGGAACTTATAGAATTTCTACTCTAATAAAAAAAAATAAATAATGCAATTTTTATGATAGTAATTTATTGTATCTATAGAACACATAAAACAAGAAATTATAATAGAATCTGGTAAAAACAGAAGAGCAATTAACTTAATATATAAAAAGTTTCAGTATCGGCAACACTTTTAAACCGGTGGCCGCACCTAAAATTGGTTGTAATATTGAGTTTTAGAAGGAGGTGCAGGGTATCAATGATTCAGCGCAGCCCAGTTTCACACTCGTACTTATTTTTTTATTATTATATACAAAAGCTTTCAGATATTTTCCAGTAAAAGGGAGACGTAGTAACTAAAAGGTAAAATTATTTCAAAACTCTTATAATATCGCCTATGTTTTAGTTTATTGAATTTCCTACAGTATCGTTTAATACTGAATTCATCCATGTTCTTTGATTTTCTTTTACATCATTTTATGTCAATTTTGCCAGTCTAAAGTTCCTGCATACAGTCCGTGAAATAAACTTACATTAAAATTTGTATTATTTATTTTAGATATCTCAAAAATAGCTGCATGTCTGGTGAATCAATCAGATTTAAATGATGTTAATTATAAATTCAAATTTGTATATTTAAACACTTTTCTAAAATATTCTCTTTCTATTGATTTTGATTTATTTTCATTGATCCTTCGTTGTAATTAAATTTCTTATATTTTTTAATCTTCTATTGTAATTAACTGTAAATGTAGTACATATTATTTAACTATTTTTTTAATTTTACAGCTTTGAGACAAATTTTACACTTTATTTTTAATTAAAAATTTTTAAGATTAATTTTTATATATTTTAAGGAATACTAACTATTTTGATTTATTTTTTTCTGTTTATTTTTTATTTAAATACTTTTTGTTATATTGGCCTCAACTTGCTGCACACTTACTTTTTCCAATTGGGTCTTCAAACAAAAACATAAACAATGAAATTGCAAATAATTTGCAAACATTTTTACTTTAATTGAGCAATTTGAGCATTCACTTTCATTAGAGTTTTTAATATTCATTAAATTCTAATGCGTTATTTTTATCACAAAATTTTTATTATTTAATAATATTAACACTAAGTAATTAAACTAATTGTTGTAACTCACCTTTTACTGAATGAAAGAGTGGTGAAACTAAGACGTGTTCTCTGTTTGTTGTGGTGGCTGTATTTGATAACTCTCTATTAAAACAGAGTTGTATAAATGGTGTAAGAAGTATTTCCAGATTTCTAATATTTTAAACAATCCGTTTTGTAATAAAAATCATTTCATCCAATTGTCTCCACACTTTTATGCATTATTTTAAATATGGTTTAACGAGAGTTTTTTATTGGAAGTAACTTTATTTTAAATATCGTTAAATCTAAGAAATTTTTTCGAATTAAATTTGTTTATTTAAAAAAATAAAGGCCACAGAAGAATTATAATTTATAACAGCTAAAGTAAAATGCGTTCCCGATTGAGAAAAAAAAAAAAGTAAAACGAGTTCCGACGATCCATCTTCTTTAAATTACTTACCAAGACATTAAAATTCGTTTGAAATTTCTCCTTTCAATAGAAAGTAACAAATATTAATATGAATATTGGAAAACTTTTTGTATGGGAACTATGTTTCTTTCTGGACTAATAGTCATTAACTTAATTCAGTAAAATTTTTTATGTATGTCATTTCTAGCACATATAAGGAAGATACCCTCTTAAACTATTATAAAAAAATTACTTTTAAAAAAAGTATCATATATTAAAAGAGTGTCTTTAATTAAAAAAGTACTTTTTATTTAAAAAAAAGTACATTTAATTAAAAACTACAATTTCTTTAAAATTATCTTTTCTTGCAAAGATTCTTATTAAAATATTTTTTCTTAAAAAGTACATTTTCGTAAAAAAAAAGTACCATTGTACGTCCTATTACGTACATTCGTAAAAAAAGTACCTTTTAAGAAATTACCTTTTATTATAATTTTTATTTATTGTTTTTTATAGAAAGAGGTAACTGATATTTTGACAATATTGTCCAAATAGGGTTGTGTTAGTTTTGGTAAGTACTTCGAAAATCGTAAATGAGAAGGAGTTTGAATTTTATGTATTATACAGTGTAATAGGCGATCAAGATAATGCAGAAAGTTTATTTGTTAATATTTAAAATCTCTTTAAGACTATAACTCAAGAACCAGAAGTTAATAGAAACGAATTTTCTCTACAACCTGAAGAAAAGTGTACGCCCAATGCCACACCCATTTAGTGCAAATCGCTAATTTTTTAACCAATCAATTTATATTTTGCTTCAGAACTAACTTTTCTTTCTTTGATATAAATGCATTTTTTTGGAATATCTAGGGATATGACCTGTTCGAAATAATTGAGAAATAACATATTTACAATAGCTAGAAAAGAAATAAGTGATCAAAACTATGCAGAAAGTGAATTTATTAATAGAGGGTGTCTAATTTCATTAATTAGACAATAAAAATTTTATAACAAATGAATTAACCAAAATTGAATTTCAAATTGTGTCCTATTTTGTACATAATACTTATCGTAAGCTATAACGAGTAATCAAAAAAAAACCTATTGTGAATTATATGAATTTATCTAAAACGTATCGTAAGCTAAATTTACTAAGTGTATAACCTGTAATTATACCAAACATATTTTGAATTAACCATTAACTCTACAACTTTCATCGAAAACGGTGAGCAAAGGAATACCTATCCCATGGGTTATATATGCATTTAATAAATAAAAGATTAATCACGAAACCACTTCTGTTCTCCTTTTTGTGATATTGTTCATCGGCAATAAAACCTTTTATAATTTCCCCGCTCCGCGAGAAATTATTACTTCGCGAAACCGATTGCTCATGTACTTCATATACAGGTTCCCCGGAACGAACTGCTCTGCTCGTCATCCCAACACTGCAAAACCAAAAACTGAAGTTATCCTCGGAGGAGTCTGTATGCGCCATTTTCATGGTCCTTCGAACCAAAATTCACGCAAGATTTGAATTGAACATAAAGCACAGTGTTTTTCATTATATAGTTATATGATTTATTGAATCATAAAGTACACATAGGGTAAATGGACTCCTAGGCTTTGCTGGAACGTACGCACTTATTTTGTTGAGTTTACAGCATTTCATCTACAATAATAAGTGCCGCCCTTATACTTGGATATATGCTTGGATAATGATGTGTAACATTTCACTCTTTGAGGCATTCATAATTAAGTAGTTTATAATAAATTTTATTCATCAGGATTTGTTATGACTTAATTTTTCTTTTTCTTCTTTAGTTTGAAAAGCAACAAAATAATTTAATTTACTTTTTGCTGAAAGGCAGTTTGTAAAAATGTACACATATAAAGTAGAAAAGTATGAGATAACACTACAACGTGTCCCAGGTCGAAAATAATGCAATATTGTAGGGGGCAGTAATTAATAAGGGTAAAGCCGATTGATGGTCGTATAGGAATTGGTAAATGTCAATAGAAGCTACATTGAATTTTATCAATGTTCAGAAAATACAGACATCAAACATACAATGTGCTGTTCTAAAGCAGCCAACACATATTTTTATTTTCATATCAATTATGTGTGTTTCTAAATTTTGTACAGTGATGAACACAATCATGATTTCGTTTTAACATTTCGTTATGTACACGAACTTGCTTCTATCATGCATTTTGTATTTCGAACACACATAAACCACACAGGTTCGAGTGTAGCTTTATTTTAAGTTCGTGTTCTTGCACGTGTACTGCTAAAAAAAAACAGAACATGTTCTCGAACGCGTACTTCTAAATTTTGAAACATTATCTACTCGCGATCGTACAAATCTTATACACCCCTATAATAACGACAACAATTTTTTCTACAAAATTTTTAAAAAATCTAAAATAATTAATTTGCAGTTAGAAAAAAATAAAAATAAAAAGATAATGATAAAAAATAAATAAAAAGAAAAAAATAGTAATAAAATAGAAAACAGAGAAATTTTATATGTTGTTTATGACTTAATTCCGTTTTTTAATCTCTTTCTCATACTCTCTGTCTGTCTGTCGTGGGGCAACCCCATTTCCCGTTATCTAATTGATATGAAGCTTGGCCCATAGTCTTGTAGTGATTACAGATTAATTTTGGGGTAGTCACGCATAGTCACGCACAGTCCCGGATAGATTTAAAACGGGTATCCCCTCATCCAATCAATCTGAACCTTGGTCGATAGACTTGCTATGAAAAAATATTAACTTAGACATAGTCACCACAGTCACGCATAGTAAAGCACAGTCACGGATGTATTCAAAACTCATATGCATAAGGAAAGAAAGAGTTTTAATAAAAACTTTGTTTTTATTGGTTAGATTATTTTTTTTTATTTTTTTTTAATTTTTATTTTTTTATTTTTCTATTTTATTATTATTTTTTTATAACTGCTAATAAATTATTTTAGATTTTTTTAATAAATTTGGTTGAAACAGTTGTTGTCGTTTTTATAGGGGTGTATCAGATTTTTCTGATCGCGAGTGGATAATATTTTAATTTTTAGTTGTTCGCGTTCAAGAACATGTTCTGTTTTTTTTTAGCAGTACACGTGCAAGAACACGAACTTAAAATAAAGCTACACTCAAATCTGTGTGGTTTATATGTGTTCGAAACAAAAAGTACGTGATAGAAACATGGTCATGTACATAACGAAATATTAAAATGAAACACAGTCATTATCGTGTTCGGGACCTTACAAAATTTAGAAACACACATAATTGATGTCAAAATAAAAATATTTGTTTTTGGTCTGTGCTATGTTTGTTTACATATATGTACGAGTTTTTTTATTCAGTGTGTGTTTTTTTTTCTGAACTCTGAATTTTATACACCCTGATCTTCAAAGATCCTTTAGGCTTAAACGAGATATCAATTTAAAAAATAGAATTACAAAATCAATGATGATCATATTGCAACAATAAATTGTTTCCAACATCCACCTTGAGACATAAGCCCACTCGAAAATGCTAAACAATTGCCAATCACATTAAAAAAAAAAGAAATCATTGTGAGTAATCGCAAAAATAAAAAATCATTATGCAATATTGAAGAATTATTACGTTAAAAAAACAACAACAACAAAATACACATAATTAATGATTTGATACTAACGATAAACAATTTTTCACAAAGCTACAAAATCAAAACAATTGCCAAGCGATTTATAAAATATGAATGCCCTTCTAAAAATACACAAATGTTATGTCGTTAAAAGTGACAAGCACTGTCACTACTGTTATGCAACTGAAAAATTAAATCGAATCTTTGACTTACATAAAACATAGAAAAAAAATAACATTTCAACAAAATTTGAAGGTGGCAAATGATAACATCTCTGGCAACTAACAAATTATTTTTTTTAAATTTATATTTTGACGATTATGTTTAAACAAACAGCTTCCAAAAATTGTAATGAGAAATAACAACTTTTAATGTTTATAAAATAAACTTATTTGTTGCTACAGATTTAATAAAAACGTGACTTAAATAATAAAGTAAATATTTGTTATAACATTTATGAGAAAAAGTGCTCAATTGAATTAGAAGATATAGACTTAATAAATGCTACTTTAAAAGTCACATTATATAAAAAAAGTAAATTTTATTAAAAAAGTTAATTTTATTTAAAAAGTAAATTTTATTTAAAAAGTACCATTTATTAAACAAGTATATTTTTATCAAAAAAAAAAAAATTATTAAAAAAAGGGCAACCTACTAATAATATAACTTATACAAAATAAGAACTTTTCATTAAAGAAGTAGTTTTAATTAAAAATGTGCCTTTTATTAAACAAGTAAGAGTGTTAAATTCGGCTGTGCCGAATCTTTGATACCCTCCACCTCGGTTTGTGGCAATACTATTAACATAGCTCATGGTAGTTGTGTTCTTGTTATTGTTAATATGTATGAATCACATTTTTTTTGTGGCTTTTTTTATGTTGTTGTATGTTCAACCACTAAACTATTACAAGAAAACACTAGGTTTCATGTTTTTTTTAGAGGTATCTATAAACTTTTGTTCATTTCTCAGCGCAGAGGCTCCCGATTTACTCCGATTTCAATACCAACCTGGTGGGAATTATGGCAAATAATTTTTTCGTAACCTGACCTAAGTAAATGTTTTTTTTTTTGAATGAGCGTGATTTCAACAGACACACGGACAGACGGACAGACGGACAGACGGACATCGCTATATCGACTCGAGCTGTGATAAGGATCAAGAATATATATACTTTATTGGGTCGGAAATTAGTTTTTCGATGCGTTACAAACGGAATGACAAACCTATATATACCCTCTGCCACTGAGATGTGGAGGGTATAAAAATGTCGCTTTGAAAAACATCATATTTATACCAAATTCGAGCGCAAATTCTAGAAAATTTTATTTTTTCATTAAATAAAGACCCTAAAAGTATGCTAATCAATTATAGCCAATTCACAAATCAACACAAAAAACAAACTCATCTTTATTACAAACACATTAACAAATTTAATAAACACACACATAGCATTGTATAATTTTATGTATATCTTAGTAGCAATTTTAAATGCAGTTTACTCAAAATAAAGAAAAAAAATTAAAAATCTGTAAATCTGCAAAATGGCTAAAAAGAAATACCTTTCAAATAATATACGCTTTGTCATAATCCGGATAAAACGATAGAACAAAACATCAGTCACAAGAAATCGTCTAGCCTATTAATATTATAGATACCACTATGTCGTCAAGGTATAATGACTCTGTGCTGATGTGTGTAACTAACCAAAAAATATGTGACCTAAAAATACCGATCGACTCGGAATCACTTTCTGGTCGACTCAGAATCACTCTCTGAGTCGATAAGCGATGTTCGTCCTTCCGTCTGTCCGTCCGTCTGTGTGTCCATGTAAATTTTTTATTCAATGTGCTGAAATTGCTACTGAAATTGGTGAAAATCGGTTGATGGTCAGACCTAGTCCCTATAAAATTTAGCCCTATGAGATCGACTTAAATTGTCATAATATCCAAATTATCATATAGATCTCGGTGAAATTGGGTTTATATATGTATATTACATTCATCTGTCTGTAGTTAAAAAATAAATCCTATAAGAACATTCTTAGTCATAGTCCCCATATAAGGCTGATTCGCGATCTTCACTTAAATTTCCCAAAAAACCAAAAATATTGCACCGATTTTTATATATTTGTTTTTGAAAAAAAAAAATAACTGACCTGGCCAAATAACTTCAGGAACCGACCTTTTTCGACATAGTCCCCAAAAAATTTTAGCATCGGATATGAAATTTCTATATCCGAAGGAAAAAAATTAGTAACAATGCCACTCAAATTTGGTTTATGCTAATTTTTTCTATGTAATTAGTTAGTCACTCCGTGGCTGTGCGTGACTTTGCATGACTGTGCATGACTATGTCAAAGTTAATATTTTTTCACAGCAAGTCTATCGACCAAGTTTCAGATCGATCGGATAAGGGGAAATGGGTCTTAAATCACTCCGTGGCTGTGCGTGGCTATGCTTGACTATGTCGAAGTTAATCTTTCTTTACAGCAAGTATATCGACCAAGTTTCATATATATTGGATGAGGGGAAATCCATCTTAAATATCTCCTCGACTGTGCGTGACCATGCGTGTCTGTGCGTGACTAAGTTAAAGTTAATCATTTTTTCACAGCATGTGTATAGACAAGTTTCAGGTCGATCGTATGAGGGGAAATGGCATTTAGAGCACTCCGTAACTGTGAGTGGCTATGCGTGACTAACCCAAAATTAATCTGTAGTCACAACAAGACTATGGGCTAAGTTTCAGATCAATTGGATGAGGGGAATAGGGTTGTCCCACGACAGACTGACAGACAGAGAGAATAAGTTAAAAGCAAGAGTTTAAAAAAGTACATTTTATTACAAAAATTATATTTTATTAACAAAATAGTTTTTTATAAATGCTTGCCCATACTTTTCTAAAATATTTGTTTTTCTTAAGGACTTATATTTTATTAAAATAAACTACTTTCTCTTAAAAAAATAATATTTCGAAGTACAGTTTCTTAAAATGTATTTATTTATTCGGTTTGCTGCACTGCAAGACTAAGAGTTTTGTAATTCGGCATCACTAAAATGTGATATTTAATAAATTAAAAATATGATATTTGAACAATGGACAATTTTTATAAAAATATAACAGCAAGAATAATCTTCATACATATTTAAATCAAAGCAAAGTTTAGACACTATTTAAATGTTATTGGAAAATTGGAAATCCAGTTGCCTAAATGCACAGTTGGCGGTAGTAAGTTCCAAAACGAATGCATTGAAGAAAAAAAAACAGACATTCGGAGACCAACCTTCTAGGCCTTTTTTTGAATTATAGAATTATTTCTTCTTTAATTTCAAAAGAATATTCGATAAAAAATATATTCAGACCAGGGGGTCTGATCATATATCGATATCGAGTAAAACCGATTGAAATTCCATATTTTTGTTTATTATTTAAAGAAGACGGACAAACGTCAAATGACTAGGAGCCATAAGTCATTAACTTTGACAGAGTAAAATTATTCTTATGCCGGTTTTCTCAATGTATCGTCAAACTGACTGTTACTTAAACAGGACATAAATTTATTGGACCGATAAACTGCCGGTTAACAATTTTGGTTTTCTCAATGTACCGACAGTTGGCAATGCCTCTCAAAATACGTATGAAAGTTGGGAGAATTATTTTCAGTTGGCAATGCCTCTCAAAATTGATAAGAAAGTTGGGAGAATAATTTATCTGTACGATAAATAAATAATTGGCAGATGAGTGCCGGTTAGCTTTGCGACAAAATAGAAGCACACCAGACATTGAGAAAACCAAATTTCTTTAATCGGCAGTTTCTTGTTCGGGATAAAAGATAATCGCCTCTTGAGAAAACGGGCATTAGTATTTTATTTGGGAAATTAAAAAAATAATTTCGATAATAAAATTTCGATAACTAATGATTGGACCCCACGTGAGAGTTTTATTGAAAATAATTCCAAGCTTTTTGTTTTTTTTGTGCACTTTTGATAATCTGGCGGTTAAAAATGATATCTGGTATAGCGGGTGGAGATACATGTCTTTGGGTAATAATGATGCATATAGACTTTTAATAAAGTTGAACTAATTAAACTTCATTAGATTAACCGAGTACAATTTCGTGTTTCTATTTTTTTTTTCGTCTGCAGCATAGTATGCAGATTTAGCAATTTTCATCATTTTATTTAACCTGTTTTAAACTATTTCCAATATTTAAATGCTTTATCCATTTCACAAATTTTATCCTTAACCAAATTGCACCAATGTTTATTTTTATACCCTCCACTCCAGTGTGCAGAGGGTATATATAAGTTTGTCATTCCGTTTGTAATAATTAGAAAAAAATTTTGGACCCCATAAAATATATATATTTGTGATCCTTATAACAACCGGAGTTGATATAGCGATGTCCGTCTGTCCGTCTGTCCGTCTGTGGAAATCACGATGACAGCATCAATCGGGAAGTTAGGGTGCTCGTTGGCATAAAAAATGATTCAATAACATCCTGAAAAGTTTGCTATTTAAAATCATCTAAATCGGTCAATTAGGGCCCGAGATTTGAATGAAGAACTAAAAAAAGTCTTGAAAAATATAATTTTCTATGTTGTTCTTGTAACGATCACGCCTTCAATGGTGCAGCTACAGTGAGTATTTTTAATGAGAATGATTCAACAAACTCATGGGAAATTCCTATTTCAAAAATCATTGAAATCGGTGAACAGGTCCAGGGAAATCTCTGAAAAATTAAAAAAAAAATTAAAAATATGATGTTTCTATATTTTTCTTGTTTTATTCTAAATGTTGTGTTGTTGTCATAGCTGGACTTGTTGTTTTTGTGGTCGTTGGGGTAATAATATAATAAAAGCTAACCCTTCGTACATTTTTTTTATTAACTCTGGTAGAAAAATGTCAAAGTTTCCATTGTTTTGGCATCACTAAAAAAATTTGTTAGGTCATTTCTGTTAAAATAATGCTAAAATACCTAGTTGTTAATAAAAAAAACAATGTAAATTTAACAAAAAAAAGTTTTATGTATAAATCTATTTAAAGAGAAAAACACAAAAATAACATTTGATGTTGTATTTTTTGTGTGTAATATTTACATAAACATATTAAATAATACAAATAATATACATACATATATTCTATATATGTATATCCATAACAACTGCCTGTTAGAAATAAATCGGTATATTATTTTAGTAACATAAAGTTCTGCAAATACATTTCTTTTGCATTAACAGAGTGTCACTTCATTTTGTTCAGCATGACTATGCCGCAGTAGATGGCGCCACAATTTTTGTTCTAATTAGCTTCGCAATAGTTATTTCTATTTTAACATGAATGTCAATATTTTCAACTAGATATTCTACAGAACAATGTTAAGAGTATACACGGGCTGGTCTTTTATTTCATACGTTTTCTCATTATTGTTTTACAAATTTGCCATGTTAACTTTTTGTTGTCTTTACAAAATAGAGTTACCGAGTTTATCAATGAGTTTTTTGCATAGTTATATAGAATTATTATTCTGCTTTACCTACAAAATATCTGATTGCGATTACATCTAATTTTTAAAAATTGTTTATAATTACTAAAGCACTATTATTCACATAAATACAAAATTGCACTTTTTAAATTTTCCATTCAAATTTAAGAAAATATCAACTCTAAAAACTGGAATTACAAATTTCCAATTATAAATTACAATTAATTGAATTTCAGAATATCATATCAAATGTTGGAAATTATAATTTTAAATTTAGAAGACATCAATTGCATGTTTAATATATAAATTTTATTCGTTAAACACAAATTGAAATTCCAAAAAAAAAAAAACAGCAAATACCTATGTTAACATTTAAAAAATTTTCACATTTAAAAAAATATATTGACCTTTAGGAGAAATTAATAGCGTTCACTATCGCGATTCAAAAACTTCTTTTAACGATAGTCGGATGGTTAAAAAAAGTAAATAGCAAAATTATCAGTAAAAGTTTTAAACGATATTCGCTATTGGTTAATTTAGCTGTTGTTGTTATCTAAACGACAACCATTTTTGTGTTGTTTATTCAATCGATAAAAACTTTTAGGTTGAAATGTCGTCATACATAAATAAAAATCATAAAATAGTGAAAATATTTTGCTTCTATTAAAAAACTTTTTTATATAAATAAAAAAATTAAATAGCATATTCAATTCATTATTTCATTTTCAAATAAATAAACAGAAATATTAGTAAAAAAATAAATATGTTAAACATAAACATAAAATCATCTTGTCAAACACGAAGTAATTTGTTTTTTATATTCTTATTTGTGTTTTTCGCTTATTTTGACAGAGATGCCACTCATTTACAATTTAAATAAATAGAAAAATAGAGATGTCGACTGTCGTTAAGATGTCTGTACTTAGTGAATCACTTAATCCTTAGTGCAAACAACAATAGCTGTCGATATATTTTGCGATTGTCGGATCGTTGAAATTTACAGAATCGGACTACAGAAAACATTGATTTAAATTAAATGAATTTTAGAAAACCTCAAATGATATTTAAGAATTGCGAACACAAAAATTGTTACATAAATAAACGCAATTTGATGAGAATGTTATTTTTTATTTATAAATTTTCACAATTTTTTTTGGATGAATATTTGAAGTTTTCCAGAAAATAAAGATAACAAATTATTTTATTTCAAATGGTTGGGGCATTTGGTTTTTTGCGTTTGGCATCCCTTATTTGATTATTTGTTATTATTATAAATTTATTCTCTATGTTTTCCAAATATGCTAATATTTTAATAAAAACGTTTAGAGACCTTTTTTTTTGGTTATTATTTTGTTACTCCATCCGACCCATATGGCCACAATGAAGAAATATTTGGCCAGTTAAAAGAAACTATACAGCCATCTCCAATTAGCACGATTTAATGCATATAGCCACTCTACACAACCATTACCTTTGCAATGGAGGTTAGGGCGAGCTATTTAATTAGCAAAAACTAAATTAAACGAGAAGTTATGTCATATAACCGGAAACGCATGCATATAGGTATATAACCTAAATGCATGCCGAACAGCAACCACGATGACCAACAATCAAACACCGAAATAATAGAAAAGACGAAAACCAACCCAAAGAATTTGCTGAATTAATTTGGTATTAAGTTTAACAAATTGTTTACTTTTTCATTTACATTTATTATCAAGTTCAAACCGAGGTGGAGGGTATCAAAGATTCGGCACAGCCGAATTTAACACTCTTACTTGTTGTTATTGTGTTTTGTTGTTTTTAAAGATACAGATTTGTGGAGCACATGTTACAAATTTCATTCTAACCGAAGGCATATAGTATATGGATTATAAATCGAACGCATATAGTATATGGAGTCCCATGGAGTCGATTTCAGATAATTCGAATGACATTGCATTTCGACCTATTTGTTCAAAATCACAACAAGTAACAACGCCATCCACTAGTTGGATTTTAAATTCCAACGCTAGAAAAATTAAGTCATGCTCAGAAAAACAGGAGAGCTGATCGTAGAGTAGGATTTTCTTTTTACTACTGACAAAGAAAACATAGAGTAACGAATTACTTGTAGCAATAAAATGTATTGAAACTGTAGTGCCAGTTGGTGAAAGGCCAATTGATTCCATATATCTAGTAAAATAGACTCATTGATAACGTTTGAAATAAATTCCCCGCATTTTATAATGCCTTCATAGATAATAGCTTTTAAAATGTAGCTTTTCTTACAATAAGTACCAGTTGTTAAAAAAAGTACCTTTCCGCATTTAACACACTCTAAGCCAAACAAAGCTTGTTTTCAAAATGTCATCCAAATGTGTAGACAAAACTTAACTAAACGAAAAATAGAAATTCTTATTTCTAAAAATTTCGAAAATTTAATATAAATTTAGTTTTATGAAACATTCATATGCTTAATAATTTAATTACTAATAAAATAGTACTTAGTTATTTATATCGAAGAAAACTATTTTGAGAGGTTTAATTATTGTTTTTAATTCCAACTAATCGTATTGACATCAAATTGTCGTGAGTGTATGTTTTTGATAGATAATTATTCATTTCAGTTTATAAATTTTCCTATCAGTTGTTCGTCATAATTATGCTGCTCTGCTTAAAAAGGGCATGTAAGCAAATTAACACTTAAGGCCCATTTACATGATACCACTCAGTCGTATGATTTTTCGAAATAAAAATCCGATGAAATTCATCGGACTGTCATAAAGTCGTACCGACATTATTTCTGCATACTTAGGCCATTTACACCATAACACTCAAGTCTTATGAAAACAACTGTTTAGAATAATAAGCAAATTTAATTTGAAATTTATATTTTATTTTCACTTTCTTTGTTTTTGTTTACCATTTTTTTAATATTACCAAAAAAAAACAACTCTGGTCCGATGAAAATGGCAAGTTTTTAGAAATGTTTCAAAAACCATCGGACTTCGAAAATGAAATCCTACAGACTGTCAATTTCATAACAAAAGCTTTTTACATCATACGACTTTTTCATAATACTCGAATTTCTGACAGATCGTATTACAAAGTGTGATAGTGTAAACTGGCCTTTAATGGCATAAGAAATGTACAGCTAACGGCAAACAGGTAGTGTTATATTTATATCTTTTTATAAATTTCAAACTACTGCGTAACCGGGTATATTAAAATTTGTCATTACATTTGTAGCTCATCAATAGAACAATGGGGGGAGCCCATCAACTATTAAGACCTTCTTCACTTCAAAATGTCAATTTTCTTAATCTATACTGAACACTTTTGTAATGAAATCGTATTTTAGGAAGCGATAGTTATGAGTGAAAATATGAAGAGACCTTTCAAAATACAAAATTTTGTCTTAAATTCTTGATTTTCATGTAGAGAAAATCCACTTGGAGTTATGTATTAAATATCCTTAATTAGTCATTCTTTCTCCTATACTCTTTCTTAATTTATATTGTTAATTACTTTCATTTAAATTTGTTTCTAACTGTTTGAATTTTATTGTAGTATTTTTTATTCAAAATGAAAATATTTTTTCTTGACTTAAAACAACCTTCATGAATTAATAAATAATTAAAACCTTAAAAAAAACAATATTCTTGAGAAACACATCCAGCCCAATTCAAAATATTCCCAAGGAAATAAGTTCCTGGGGAATTCATTTTTCCCGAGAATAAATCCTCCTATTCTAAACAGGCGGGGAGAAGAATAAAATGGGAGAGAGAATTTCGATTATTCGAAGACAGCTGTTTTGCTTCAGTTGTTTTGTTTCGTTTACAAATTTAAAAAGTTTTGTGGAAATTAAAAGTAAAACTTTTTTTAAAATCTTTAATAAATTAAAAATAAATACAAAAAATGTTCAGTGTAGCGTTTCTGATGGTAGATGAAGCAGAAGAGCAGCAGCAGGACAAGACAGAGCAAAGCATGAAACATCAGGGTTGGCTTGCATTGTGTTTAAAAGAACATGAATTTATTTTTTGTTTGTTGCTTTTGACCTGAAAGCAACTGTACCCAGCAAAACTTTCCATTACATGTAACGAGCTTTAGAATAAGAAATCAAAAGTGTTCAGTAGTTACATTTCCATTACGAAACCCATTACTTTAACATGGGGGTGTCATTGGAGGAAAGGCCTTACCGGCACCTTACTAGGTACTAATACAAATAACTAGTTACTTTATAGATAACAAGAAGGGTTTTGAGTACTTTGTTACATGTAGGAAGTAAAGTAATTTTCTATAGAAACAACACATTGACACCGCACAATCTGTTGTAAAAAATGTAATGTAAAACTTAACAGCTTTTGCTGCGTTTTTTGTCAAATGATGACTATCGCCGCGAAATAGTTTGTTTTATTAAATTTAACTCATTATTTATAGTTTTTACTAATACAAACAGTGGTTATTACCCGTAAGTATATACATAAATCATTATAAGGAAGTCCTTACATTTAGCTTGAAATTATTCAAAAGATATGGGGTTAACATTACCAAGTAATGCAACGGTAATAACTAATCATTACCAAGGTTTTGCTGGGTAATGCCATAATAATATTATTATACAAAATTTTGAATGATATATATTACTATTTTTCATAAAAATATTAAATAATTACATTTTTCGCAGCACTCCCTCGCAATTTTTTGGCGGAATTATTCCTAACTTATTCTCCCTTTTATTGACATTCAGAATAGCTACTTTTTCCCCGGGGAAGAGTTTCCCATTTTCGAAGTTCTTTTAGAATAAACGAAGAACTAAATTCGCTAGAAACCAACAAAACTTGGGAATTGGTAGAAAAACCCCACAACAAAAATATTGTTGGAGGCAAATGGGTATTCAAAATAAAATCGAACCCAGACAGCATGAAGCCAATTTTTAAAGCCCGATTAGTAGCTAAAGGCTATTCGCAAGAAGCTGGAATTGACTACAAAGAAACATATTCTCCAGTTGTTAGATACGATTCAGTGAGAGCTATACTAGCGTTAGTTGCTATAGAAGATATGGAGATGATGCAATTCGATGTAAAAACTGCATTTTTATATGGCGATCTTAACGAAGAACTTTATATGGAAATTCCAAATGGTATTAACGTTGCGCAAGGTAAGGATTATGTTTTCCGATTAAAAAGGGACTTTATGGCCTCAAACAGGCTTCTCGTAATTGGAACTTTAAATTCATCGAATTTCTTAAAATTTTCGACATGAAGCAATCAATTGCTGGCCCTTGCGTTTTCTTTGGAAATATAAATAATAACAAAATTATTTTGCTTTTATATGTTGATGATGGTCTGATTATATCTCCCAGCAAACCTGCAATTATAATATTCATTGAAAAATTATCAAGCAAATTTCGAATTACATTTGGTGAACATAATTATTATGTTGGACTAGAAATTCACCGCGACAGAAAAAATAGAAGCATTAAAATAAATCAGCATTTATACATTCAGAAAATTATACAAAAATTTAATATGAATAATGCAAGTCCAATTTCAACACCATTTGAATCCAATGTATTTTTGTCAAAGTCGGACAATCAATGTGAAATACAATTTCCGTTTAGACAAGCTGTTGGTTCCCTTATGTTCGCTGCTACTGTGTCAAGAGCAGACATATCTTATGCTGTAGGTGAAGTCAGTAAATTTACTGAGAGTCCCAAAAATAGTCATGTTTTGGCTGTAAAACGCATTTTTCGTTATCTTAAAGCAACATTAGACTATTGTATTGTGTATAAATCTAAAAGCTCTTTTAAATTTGAAGGTTATACAGATGCTGATTTTGCACGAGATATCGACACTAGAAGATCCACAACAGGTTACGTGTTTTTGATAAATGATAGCGCAATCACTTGGAGAAGTCATCGGCAAAAAACGGTGGCATTGTCAACAACCGAAGCAGAGTGTATGGCGGTATGTGAAGGTGTAAAAGAGGCGATTTGCCTTCAACAACTTCTAGCTGACGTAGGCATTTATCAAAATATGCCAATGGTTATAAATGTTGACAACCAAGGTGCAATTCGTCTCATCGGGAATCCAGAACTTTATCATAGTACAAAGCACATCGACATTAGACTTCAATTTGTCAGAGAACTTCTGAAGAATAAAAATATTGTAATCAATTATGTTAAGACTGATTTACAACGCGCCGATATTTTTACTAAGCCTTTAACAACTCAACGATTCAAGTGTAACCTGAACCTTCTAGGAATGTTTAAATCAAACAATGAGTGAGAGTGTTAAGAAATCAATGTTTGATTGACAACACTCCATAATATCATGAGTTTTGTTTTGTTCTTAATTTCTGCTTACGTGTCATATTATGATTGATCATTGTATTCAGCCATTAAAGAACAACATTTGTACAATATTATAAATACCTGTTTTAACAGTTTATACAGTTAAGTTCTTTTTAACCTCTGAACAATATACTTTGTTTAATACTAATTCCACTCGTGTTTTATTTACTTTAACAAGCCCCTGTGTGGTCATCTAGCGCAAAATGCCATATCAAAAATCTTCAAGTGGCTCAAAATAAATTATAAAAAACAATATCTAACTTGCCTCGGTTCTTTTCTACTGCAAGACTTCACGATATTGCAGGTCGGAATTAGTTACAGATAGGATACACAGACTTACCAATAACTTCAATATTAGATGTTCAAATTCAGAATTTACTCATAGTAATGACCTGACGTCATCTTAGGAATTCATCTAGTCTGTAGTTATAAGTAGTTTTAAGTAAATTCAATATGTTTTTTTTGCAAATTTTCTCCTTGAATAAAAATAATGTAAATATATACAAAATAATTTTATGAAATATTGTTAAATATTAAGGTTGAAAAAGAAAAATTCTTGAACACTTAAGAAAGAAACTATAAATATACAAAAATGTAAATATTATCTAAAAATAAAATGAATTGAATTTAATTGAGGATTTTAGTAACGTAGTAAAATGAATACTTAAAATTTATAAAGTTTTGTAGTTAAGTAAGATAAATTCAATAAAAGTACAGAAACCAAGTGTTTCAATGGCGTGTCAGCAATACATTTGCTTTATTGAAGTCATCTATTTTGTAGCATGATGATTCTCTTCAGTGAAGCACCTTGTGATATAAGACATTTCTCGTTTTGTTATCAGTCATAAGAACAAATAAAGCGGATGATTTGTCGACACATGAATATGTCACGTACAACTGACTATTAGAAAAACATGCACTTCTCTATTCAGACCACAAAGACTCAAAGCTTGCTTTTGCGGAATGATAACTTCCTCACCTTTAAATGTCCCTTTGAAAATCATCAGATTTCATATCACTAAATGCGTTCCATTGCATAGTTTTGGTTGGTTTAAATTTCTAAGCATGATGACTACCGATCTAACCTTAAGTTGTAAATTATGCGTTGGTAAGCCAGGCACATCCGAGGAGTTTAAAAATTCAGTTGGATACTTGCTGGCTTCATCTGCTTTTGTTACATAGTGAATAGATTTGAATGAATGCCGTGTACCAACTATTTGATACTGTTTACGAAATTTAAGTCATCCACATCTTTGTTTTTAGCCGGCAAAATTGCTCGCTCCCTCAATTATTTTTTTATTTTTGTGACTAGTAATAATGTTTTGGAACACTTAGTTGATGAGAAATTACAAAAAATCAGAGAAAATGAAATCAATCCGCTCGATTCGATGGCAGGAACATGGCTATTATCGACATATATCAATTGCTTATAAAAATTTTCAAGTTATTTCTTCACATAGATCCACAGATATTATGATTTGAGGTAAGCGATTATTTCATCGGCAGCAGTTTATGATCATTTATCCAATCTCGCTCAGTTACAGTACGACTACTAATATTTATAACACAAATTTGCAAAGCTTTCCCTATTATAGTATTCGACATATGTGGTATTGAATAATTATTTCGTATGAGAGATGCCACGCATACTGATCCGATACCGCCAGCTTTCACACTTATAACCTGTGAAATCACGCAAAGCATCGCTACACTCCCTTTTATATTACTCAAGATATAGAATTTGAAAATACACTTGGCATGCGAGTTGACACGCCCACTTAACCGATGAAGCCCATTTTCGACACGGCTGCTCTTATTGCAGATGACATCACACAAGTTAGTAAAGCTCTCCTTGCCAAATATTTCAATAGTTATTCCACTCTTCGGGGCAGAGAAGAATTCACCATCTCAAAAATCATTAGAATCGATCCAGGCATTCTTTAGTTATAAATGGTGTAACTATTTATAACTAACAATTTTATCAGGATCCTCAAGATTTTCCACAAAAATTTCTTTCGCTGGAACTTCGCAACGGTGATTCGGTATGGTATTTCTAATAACTTTATAGTAACCAGAGCGATTTTTTCCATCTCGAGATATAATCTAAATAATCAAAATACTTCAGGAAAAAATAAAACTAGAAAAAAATGAATATAAAAAATTGTCCATAACAAAAATTTTATTATGATTTTTGATTTTATCAGACCAAACTACAGAATTCGTATTTAAAGTATTGACGTTTTTTTTGGCTTTCTATTGGTAAGTGTTATTGATTAAAAAATTATATGAATTTGTTGCCTGGAGTTCTCATTCCAATAGGAAAATCTTTTTCTCTGCGCTGTCTTTTATCAACCATAGTTTCCATTTAAATCAATTTAAATACGTTCTTACAAATATGCTAAATTTTGTTGATATACGTTTTTGGACCTAACTAAGTAACATGTTTAAATCTGATCTTCTTCGGACCAGGTATGGTCTTATTCCTCATATAAAATTTCATCCCATATAAAAATAAACATATTTTTCCGTTTTTGGAAAAGTGTATTTTTTTTATATATTCCGAATTGAGAGCAACCTTTTATTATATATCAATCGAAAGGTTTCGAAGTGCCGTGTTCATAAGTGCAAAAAAATTTTGATTATTATCCTCTTGGAAGTCATAGGGTGAAAATATACAAAAAAGGGAACAATGGGAAAATATTCTCACACTATGACCTGAAAGAAGTCAATGGCTGGAATTTTTTGTGATTTACGAGGGCTCGACTTTGAGACCTTTCGATTGATGTATAAGATAAGGTTGCTCTTAATTCAGAACATATAAAAAAATACACTTTTCGAAAAAGGGCAAAAAAAGGGAGACATTTTTTTGTCAGAAAAGAAAACGGCATTAGTAATTTTACGTCTTTAAATGGAACTAAACAATTCAAAAACCACATAAATTTTAAAGATTGTTGCTATCTTTGTAATAATTCTTTAACTAAATAAAATGTGTTTTTTTTTTTTAAAATTTAAAAATTTAAAATTATATTGCTGCAAAAACAATCTTTAAATGCAGATGAAAATGGCATTAAAGTTTGTATAAACAAAGAAGCAGAACTAGAAATTTAAAACGAGACACCTTTAAAAATTAAATTCACGACTCCAGTAGCAGTTAAGCGGAAACGAAGAAGAAGAAGTACTTTTAAAATAAATACGAAAATTTAGGAACGATATTTTTCAAACGATGAGAACACTGTGTAACTTGATAACACTCTGGTCAGCTAAACATGAAAAACGCACCCAAAGAATGTTTTATAGTTAGTATGTTGTATTTTTTCAACTTTTCAAATTTCGATTAAATAATTAAATATTCAAGATCAAAAAGACCGCGTGCTTGAATCATTTAATTATAGTTTTTTTTATTTTTTATACCCTCCACTCCAGTGTGCAGAGGGTATATATAAGTTTGTCATTCCGTTTGTAATAATTAGGAAAAAAATTCTGGACCCCATAAAATATATATATTTGTGATCCTTATAACAAGCGAAGTTGATATAACGATGTCCGTCTGTCCGTCTGTCCGGCTGTCCGTCTGTCCGTCTGTGGAAATCACGATGACGGCTTCAATCGGATAGCTAGGGTGCTCCTTGGTATAAAAAATGATTCACTAACATCCTGAGAAGTTTGCTATTTAAAATCGTCCAAATCGGTTAATCTGGTCCCGAGAATTGAGCGAAGAATTAAAAAGTCATGAGAAAATATGATTTGAATATGTGTTATTGTGATAACGCCCTCAATAGGGCAGATAGGGCGCTTGTTTTTAGTGAGAATGATTCACTAACATCTTGAAAAGGTTCCTGTTTTTAAATCATGACAATAGGTTTCATAGGTGCCGAGAAATCACTGAAAAGGTAAAAAAAAATATGACGTTTTCCTATATTGTTTTCCTAAATTTTGTATTTTGTCATAGCTGTGCATGTTGTTTTTGTGGTCGTTGTGTTAATAATATAAAAATTCATCAATATCAATATTTTTTGGTGTAATATTTAAGTTAATTAATTAATAAAAGAAACTATATAAAATCAATATCAATATTCTGCGATTTTTATAACATCACAAAATGTTACAAATTGATACATACTACTGTTGCCAATATCAAAATACTATAAATAATATTCATATATTTTGTATATGTATATCCATAATAAGCGCATATTAAAATAAATCGGTATTTTATTTTATTTTTACAAAATTCTGAAATTTTTAGAGTTGAAAAAATAGTATGGTTTTAAGAGTTGTATTTTTAGTACATGTATAAACCCTGCATACTTGCTTTCAAAAGTAGTAGGTAGGTAAGCCATAAAATATTTATTTACCCTGTAAAAAAAATTGTTGTTTAGAAAAATACTATTTTTTGTCAGATGTTAATTAAAA
This sequence comes from Cordilura impudica, assembly GCA_963682025.1. Classification (NCBI taxonomy): domain Eukaryota; kingdom Metazoa; phylum Arthropoda; class Insecta; order Diptera; family Scathophagidae; genus Cordilura; species Cordilura impudica. Next base: position 226,036,588 of record OY821520.1, on the reverse strand, counting down.
TAAATTTTTAAACTTTGTTATTTAATGTCGGGACGGAGGCAAACGCCATTCCGAAAATTTTGTTTCAACAGTTATCCACATTAAGAATAACCGCGGAGCTCAGCTCAATCAATGTGCAATGATCGAGCCTTGCCCTGGGAAACATGCGTTTATGCTTTTCTTAACACAAACGCCATTCCCAACTACCAAAAATTTTTGACACGAGCTATTCACATTATGAATAGTCGCGGAGCTCAACTCAATCATAGTGCAATGATGAAGCTTCGCCCTGGGAAACATATATTCATGCTTTTCTTAGCACAAACCGAACTTCTTATGGCACATTAAAAATAAACTAATTGAGAAGTACAATTCATCATTACGCTGTATTATAATACTATTTTCTTATTTTACTAGTAGCTAGTAAACAAACTGATCGTATCATTGTGAACGAAATAGAATTGAAATTGTATGCAGATTTGTTTTACTTAGTCCGATTTCACACAAGGCAACTTTTGTTGCGCAATTCTTGAGTTTGTAGATGTTTGCGGTGAGGGGAATAAAAAGGGAAAAATAATTGCCGGTTCTCGGATATGTCAAGCAATTCTCTCATTCGCTTTTTTTTGTTGAATATTTGACATTTCTTTTCATTCGGTGTTTCGCTTCTTGGTGTGAAGAATTCGTAATTATTGTTTACTTTATTAAAATAGCCTTTAAATGGAATAGGGACTTAATTTTTTTCTTTTGAATTCATTTTTCAACAAAACCAATTAAATTAATTTATGTATGTATGTATTTAATTTTATTATTGTTCTTTACGACTAGAGCACAAATGTCAAATTATAAGAAAATAAAAACACAACAAAACAGTAAAATTGCCGAAGAAATTGTCGTGTGTGGACATAAAAGCAATTTCAAAAGAGAATTGCCAAAAAGTTGCGCAATAAAAATTGCCTTGTGTGACCCCCGACTTAAAAAACCTGTTTCTACAGATAGTGAATAAAATCCCAGTAAGCATTTTATGCAATAAATGATCATGTAGAGTCTTTTTGACTCATATGTGCTATTAAAACAGTTATAAATGCGCCCTTTTGCTGATCACAAAATATTCTTTTGTTGGGATTAAATATTACCTTACCCGCGAATCTTCTTGAGAGTCCTTTTCATCCGCTTTTCTAATCAGTTTCGACTCATTTTTGAGTCTTATTTAATGTAATTTTTCTATAAATCACTTTCTAAGAGAAAGCAAAAATCATTATCTAGTCTTTTTCTAATAGCGCATGTGATTAAGCAGTTTTTAATTATCAAAAGTGCTCGAAGAAGACACAGTAAGGTATTTTTTGTTAAAACAATCTTCGAAATGATGACTGGGATATCGTATATTTTTGTTAACACACAAACATATGCATAGCAGCACGAGTAAACCGAACTCAAATTGGCTTCTTATATGTATACAGCCGAACAAAAATGAAAATACTCACCAAAGAGTAAAGTAAGCAACAATTTCATTCAGTCTTATGGAAGCTTTTGAACAAAGCAAGTCTATGTCGCGTTGTCTTGTGAATTTTTACATTGTTTTTTAATAGGTACTAGTGATGCCAGGAGATTTTTTCAGAAATCTCTACGCTTATGAAAAAAATTCCCTTTTTTCCCTACACTACTTTTTTTAAAATTTATTTTTAATTTGTACAATTTCAATTATGTAAAAATAAAAAATAAGATAAAAATATCATGAGAATTACATAAGAATAATATAAAAAACATACAGATATTATAAAAAAAATATTTTTGCAATTCTGTTTAATTCATCTTTTTGATATGGTTAGATGTGCATTTAAAATTTACACAATTAAAGGTGTGTTTACACTATGTGTATTTTCCATATGTAAATTCAGTTTTACGATCCATACGTAATTTGGCGTGTGTGTCAAAATTGGCGTTTTACATACAATTCATCATTTTGCGATCAAACGTACATATGTATTTCCGTATGACATAACCTCTAAATGTAAACAACAGCTGATTTAATTTGTGAATTTACAAAAAGTTATTGTTAAAAATAAAGTAATATATTTTTTATATTTTTTAATTGTTAATTAATATTAAACAATTTATTTTTCTTTCAATATTTATCTTTATAATTTACTCTGTTTTTCTTTCGCCACAAGCAGTATTGTATTTTAATATGGTTGTCATGCCAAAATAGAACCTGCTCTAATTGAAAAATTTACATATGTTTTGCCAAATGTGTTGTACATAAACAGTTTTTGAAAGGGTTCACACTATGTGTACAAATTGCATGTGCTAAAACAATAAGAAAAACACAAGCAAAACACATAGTGTGAACGCAGCTTCATTAAAATGGCTTGCAAATGAGATGTTACAACTCAAACAGAATATTTGTTCTTGGTTTTCAGTGTTGCCGTTGTAGCTTTTTAGTTGCTAGATTTAGCAACTTTTTTTGTCGTTTAGCATCCAAAATTTATCAAAAGATGCTAGATGCTAACTTAGAATCTTTTATTAATAAAATGTTGCTTTTAGCATCTTTTAATGGTATTGATATGTTTTTATTTCTCAAAGTGTAGTACAGTAATTTTGTGTACTACTCCTTTTACCACTCTGCTCGTTTCTTTCAACAAATATAACAAAACATTTTGAAATAGAAGAATGTAAACACCAACAACAGTTTTTAATGAATTTGAAAGTCGATTGCCAAAAAATATTATTGTATTAAAAAATGCCAAAATTTTCAATACAAAACACATTAAAACGGGTAAAAGAACAGATAACCAATATATTAGAAGAGTTTAAATTTATATCATCTGAAACAGAAAAAATTCAAATCCAATGGAGTTATATCACAGAACAAAACTGGGATACAACACTGAATACAACCTCTTTATGGATTGAAAAATTCTATTGGCGAAAATCCATTTTAGGAATCAATATTTGTGTTGTCTATATTAGTTTTGTCTTTCTCAAAAGCCGAAGTTGAACGTTTGTTTAGCTTAATAGCTTTAATTAAAATCAAACTTCGAACAGAATAAAATCCGAGTTGTTATGTTCTGTAATACGTATAAAAGAAGGATTGAAATTGAAAAATTGGTGCTGTCACACTTACAATATACCGAGCGATGTCGTTGATAAGAGTCGATCGTCAGAAATATATCAGAGCCAAGAAGAACTTGAAGATGAAGACATCACAGAAATGTTAGATTCCATAAACCAATTATTCTAATATAATCGTATCTTTTGATAATGTAATTTCTGTTATATTTTAAATAAAAAAAATCCCTCTAAAATTAAAAATATTTAATTTAAGTTTAAAATAAACTCAATTTGATGTTAATAAAAATTTCAGATGAAATCCAAAATAATTTTAATTAAAAATTAAAAAATATAAATCGAAACATATGTTTTATATTAATTTTTCGATTTAAAAACCAAAGAATTTATTAATAAGTATATAATTTTTCAGTATAAAGGTAATGAAATTTGAAAAAAAAAATTTAGCATCCAGTACGTTTAAGCATCTTTTTTTGCAATTTAGCATCTTTACAATTTCAAATTATGGCAATACTGTTGGGTTTAAAAGATTTTTTATAACAGTGGTTATAAGCATGTATACTTAGATCTGATTTATCGCATTTTAATATATTTTCAAAAGCCTTGCATTTGCATTTATAGTCGTCACCTTTGACCTGCTCCAGCCATCCATTAGCTTCTCGTCTCTCAACTAACTGAAGCAAAATCTTTATGTTCTGTATTTCTTTGATCATCGAAAAACGAATCGGACATTTTTCTAAAATTAATTATGTTTCTAAATTAATTATGCTCAAATTTATAATATTTTAATGTTATGCACAAAACAGTGTTTTATACTTGTCATTGTTATTAAAGAATCCACATATTTACTTCCTTCATATTATGGAGTTATTACCAGACTTAAAAAGACTTTAAAGTTTAAAATTGAAAAAAATTATGCGATATTTAACAAATACATTCAAAATAGTTTTGACTGAAATTTTTGGCAGTTTTAGTTTTGCCTTGTATCAGTAAAATGTTCAGATATTAACTAAAAAAAAACAGTTTGTTAAATATTTTCATCTTAATTATCTTAATTAATTTAAAGACACAAAGATAGATTTAATACAATAAAAAGAAGTAAGAGTTGAAAGTTGATCTATGCGGACTCACAAATGTGCCCTATACTAATAGGTCTGGAAAATTGAAAAGGATTGTAAAAAATAAAATGCACCTTTATATTAAAAAATTTAAATTAAAAAGAAAATTACAAAATAAACCATTTACCTGGTTAAACTTAATATTGTTTGTAATTATCTGGATCAGGTTAGTATTTAAAATGGGATAAATCGGGAGTCATTCTGCCAATTTATGACCTAAAATATGTAGACACCTCTATAAAATGCTGAAAATTCAGAGCATTTGTTGTAATAATTCAGTAATAGGTTTATCAAAGTGTTTACATATTCAAATATTTTTTATACATTTGTTACAAATAGTGCAAGAAGTCCAGATATTAATGTAAACGTAAAACCCAGGTGGAGGGTATCAAAGATTCGGCATAGCCGAATTTAACACTCTTACTTGTTCTATTTTAATAAAGTAAAAAAAATATAATTGGCACTACTGAAATAAAAATGCGTTTGAATAAAAAACAGCTGTTTATATAATTGTTATATGATGCTGTCGTTTTCAAAAAAATTAAGTAGCTGGCTACACGACTACAATTGCAGCCAGCGGCATTTGTAGTCGTGTGTTGTGTAGCCGCTGTCGTCTATGTGTTTCATGCATAACAGTTATGTTACAACGCAATTATGTCAAATGCAGAGAAGGGACTTGTGTATTGTTTAACACGAAATATTTTATTTTCGTCTATGTGTTTCATGCATAACAGTTATGTTACAACGCAATTATGTCAAATGCAGAGAAGGGACTTGTGTATTGTTTAACACGAAATATTTTATTTTTTGCTTTTATTTTAATTATTTATATATATTTCGAAGGCAATTAATAATTATTAATTTTATGCTGGATCAAAGGAGGACTTCGAAGGACCATGAATATTTTATTAAGCTGTCTAGCTTTTTGTAAGTTGTGGGATATACAACTTATAATTTTCCTAATAGCTGCCTGAGAGTGGGCAGGATTTATGATTATTAAACAAGTAAAGAAAAGGAGACGATATTCTTTAAAATGATGTAACTTACATTTATGTACAATGAAAATGTATACAAATGGGAACGAATGTGGCTGCTACTGATGGAGACCGTCCTTCTTCTTCGGACTGATGCGTAATAATGCCCGAACCTCTTCCACGACATTGGTGAAGGACGTTCGCTTTCGATACAATATGGCGATGCATCAATGAGAAAGGGCGATAACCTTCATGTAGTTCGAAAAATAGACAATATGATGATTAGATGCTCGAATGTATAAAAAGTATAATAAATATGATGTAGGTACATAATTTGTAATGAGATATTTTTCTTTTGTATGTTTGAGCGGAGGTAGCACTGAGATGTTGGTTGCGGCTTTAGCTCGCCGGAATGGGAGGTTCTTTAGTTCGCGCTCTATCTCATTTACATAGAAGAATGAAGTGCCATTTACCGCGAACCAAGTAAAAATTATAAGGATAATAATGGTTACATTTTGGTTTTGAAATTTTTGAAATATGGTGTGGATCACCTAAGTCGTTTTGGGATAGGATATGGGTGTTATTATCCTACAGGCTGCCCGCTCCTTTAGCATTTTTTTTGCTACCCTTTGGCATTCCGTGGCCTAGAAATATTTTTATTAAAAATGCCCATTATACGTTGACACTGACCTTCTCTCTCTACACCATCATTCTAACCAATAAGACTAGTTTAGTTCATTTCGATTTTACATTGTTTTTTTATTTTAAAATTTACACAAAAGTCTTTCCTTCCTTTTTTTTTTTTTTATACCCTCCACTCCAGTGTGCAGAGGGTATATATAAGTTTGTCATTCCGTTTGTAATAATTAGAAAAAAAATTTTGGACCCCATAAAATTTATATATTTGTGATCCTTATAACAACCGGAGTTGATATAGCGATGTCCGTCTGTCCGTCTATCCGTCTGTCCGTCTGTCCGTCTGTGGAAATCACGATGACGGCATCAATCGGGCAGCTAGGGTGCTCGTTGGCATACAAAATGATTCACTGACATCCTGAAAAGTTTGCTATTTAAAATCGTCCAAATCGGTCGATTAGGGCCCGAGATTTGAATGAAGAACTAAAAAAAGTCTTGAAAAAAAATAATTTTCTATGTTGTTCTTGTCACGATCACGCCCTCAATAGTGCAGCTACAGTGATCATTTTTAGTGAGAATGATTCACCAAATTCATGGGAAGATTTCTACTTCAAAAATCATTAAAATCGGTGGAACAAATCCAGGGAAATCTCTGAAAAAGTAAAAAAAAAAAATAAAAAAACATGATATTTCTATATTGTTCTCGTTGTTATTCTAAATGTTGCATTGTTTTCATAGCTGGACTTGTTGTTTTTGTGGTCGTTATGGTAATAATATAACAAAAACAAACCCTTTGTACATTTTTGTTATCAACTCTGGTAGAACAATTTAAAAGTTTCCATTGTTTTGGCATCACTAAAAAAATATGTTAGATCATTTCCGTCATTGCCACGAGCCTGCCTGCAAAATTTCAGATCGATTGGGTCACGGGAAAGTGGTTAAAATCGATCCAAAATTTTTTCCACAAGCAGACATGAGTTAATATAAACGGAGTAAAAATTCACCAACATCTAAAGCAAATAATGCTAAAATACCTAGTTGTTAATAAAAAAAACAATTGGGCAATTCACAATGGGTAATGTATCGTTGTATCTGTTGTATCGTGTATCACTTTACAATAGTGTAAAATTTTTGTTGGTAATTTTCACTGAAAAATCTGATACACGATCCAACTTCATTTGCTATGTTTAGTAAATGTTGTATATTGTATCATAACATATCAGTTCCAAGTGAATGCCAGTTTTTATGAAAAAGAAAAAACAAATTCATAGAATTTTATCAGCATAAATAATTATAAAATAAAATATGGCAAATAATGCAAATAACGCAAATACATCGATAAGTTTATTTATATAAAAATTAATGTTTATATTTTTTTAGTATGTATTTTCTCTTTCAGTACCAACCAAAACATTTAACATTTTTTTTTTCATTATAAATTAAAATGCAAGAGGTACGTAACTGAAACTCCAGGGTATATCTCACGACCAAAAAGCAAACACTGACAAGTGTTTTCTCTTATACAAAATAGCAGAAGCGACGAAGCGATCTTTCCTCGTTGGATCGAAAATTACTAAAGAAAGCGTTTTACAATATGAAAATACAACTGAGTGTTCACAACAAATGATTGTATTGTGTATTTCAATACAACATACAATATACAACACCTGTTGTGAATTGCCCAAATGTAAATTTAGCAAAAAAATTTATGTATAAATTTATTTAAAGAGAAAAACACAAAAATAACGTTTGATGTTGTATTTTTTGTGTGTAATATTTAAATATATGTACATACATACACATATTAAATAATACAAAAAATATACATATATTATATATATGTATGTATGTATGTATATTCATAGTAACTGCATGTTAGAAATAAATCGGTTATTTTATTTACATAAAATTCTGCAGTATTTTGTTGTGGGGAAAATACATTTCTTTTGCACATTTTGCTCAGCGTGACTATGCCACAGTAGATGGCGCCATAATTTTTGTTTGTTCTAATTAGCTTTGCAATGGTTATTTCTATTTTAACATGAATGTTAATATTTTCAACTAGATATCATACAGAACAATGTTAAGAGTATACACGGGCTGGTCTTTTATTTCATAGGTTTTTTCATTATTCTTTTACAAATATGAACATAAGTTTGGCATATTAACTTTTTGTTGTCTTTACAAAATAGAGTTACCGAGTTCGTCAATGAGTTTTTTGCTTACAAAACAGTTCTACATAGTTATATAGAATTATTATTCTCTTTACCTATAAAATATCTGATTGCGATTACATCTAATTTTTAAAAATTGTTTATAATTAATAAAGCATTATTATTCACATAAATACAAAATTTCACTTTTTAAATTTTCCATTCAAATTTAAGAAAATATCAATTATAATAAAAACTGAAAATAAAATTTCCAATTATAAATTAGAAAATATTAATTGAATTTCAGAAAATCATATCAAAACGTCGGAAATAATAATTTTAAATTTAGAAATATGTTTACATTTAAAAATGTTTACATTTAAAAAAAATATTGCCATTCAGGAGATATTAATAACTTTTCAGTACCGCGATTCAGTAACTTCTTTTAACGATAGTCGAATCGTAAAAAAAAAAGAAAATTGCAAAATTATCAGTAAAATTTTTAAACGATATTCGCTATTGTTAAAGTCAGCTGTTGTTGTTATCAAAGAGAACCATTTTTGTGTTGTTTATTCAATCGATAAAAACTTAAATTTTTAGGTTGAAATGTCGTCATACATAAATAAAAATCATGAAATAGTGAAAATATTTTGCTTTAATTAAAAAACTTTTTTATATAAATAAAAAAATTAAATTCATTATTTCATTTTCAAATAAATAAACAGAAATATTAGTAAAAAAAATAAAGATATTAAACATAAACATAAAATCATCCTGTCAAACACGAAGTAATTTGTTTTTTTCTATTCTTTGTGTTTTTCGCTTATTTTGACAGAGATGCCACTCCTTTACAATTTAAATAAATAGAAAAACAGATTTGTCGATATTAATTTAAATTCAATGAATTTAAGAAAACCTCAAATGATATTTAAGAATTGCTAACATAAAAATTGTTATATAAGTAAACGTAATTTTATGAGAATGTTATTTTTTATATATAAATTTTCACAATTTTTTTTGGATGAAAATTTTAAGTTTTTCAGAAAATAAAGATAACATTAAATTATTTTATTTAAAATGTTTGGGACTTTTCGTTTTTTGCGTTTTTCATCCCTAATTTGATTATTTATTATTATAAATTTATTCTCTATGTTTTCAAAATATGGCAATATTTTAAAAAAAGTTGAGAGAGCTTTTTTTTTTGGTTATTATTTTGTTACTCCATCCGACCTATATGGCCACAATGAAGAAATATTTGGCCAGTTAAAAGAAACTATACAGCCATCTCCAATTAGCACGATTTAATGCATATAGCCACTCTACACAACCATTACCTTTGCAATGGAGGTTAGGGCGAGCTATTTAATTAGCAAAAACTAAATTAAACGAGAAGTTATGTCATATAACCGGAAACGCATGCATATAGGTATATAACCTAAATGCATGGCGATCAGCAACTACGATGACCAAAAAGCAAACACCGAAATAAATCCGAAATAATAGAAAAGACGAAAACCAACCCAAAGAATTTTCTGAAATAATTTGGTATTAAGTTTAACAAATTGTTTACTTTTTCCAATATTTTGTTTACATTTATTATCAATACTCAAACCGAGGTGGAGGGTATCAAAGATTCGGCACAGCCGAATTTAACACTCTTACTTGTTTTTATTACTTTTCTTAGTTGGTCGTTTCTGGTTACTGAAGATATGGCTACATAGATTATAAAAAATAACCGCAAATCGGCAAACATTATTTTAAAATCACTTTAGTATTTTAAGAGCAATAGACACGAAAAAAATTGCTTTTTTGGAACAAATTTAAAATATTTCAAAGTGCGGAAAAAATTGGGAAATATCTAAATCGAAACAAGTGAGAAAGTTTATTATCTCTGACGCATAGCCCGTACATCTGCAAAGAAATCAAGAAAAAAATCTGTCCATACATTCGGAAGTTATTACCAATTACATAAGAAGACCAAAACTTTTTTTAAAATTATTTTCAATAGTACGTGGTAGAGAAGAAGGATGCATATATTTCTAAAAGTCATAAATATTCTATAAATATTCCTAATCAGACCGGTTTCTGACATTAAGCCCTCTTCAGTGATTATATTATATTGCATTGACTAGATAATTTATATCTGAAATTTTTTACTTACGTCAACCGCTAGGTTTGGACCTGTATTTATCCCAAACTTGGACTTTTTGGTGATGCCCATCAACGAACTCAACTAAAGTCAGGTCTACGAGCAGTGTGGTTCAGAATCAGTTTGGATACCATATAATTTATACTTCGTATGAATTCCCAACAAACCAACTAACCGTTGTTTTCCAATTTCTAAGTTCTACTATACTCAGTTTCGTTATTTTTAAAACAACGACGCACTGTGGCTGAAATTTTGATTTCATTGACCAAAAGTCTAATTTTTTTTTGTCACCAATTTTTAAAATTTTAACGCCCTTTTGTAGCCAATATATTCAGATTAAGGTAGCCAAAAAATTAGGTTATACTGTTGCTAATTGTGGGCGTGGCATGCTGTCAAACTCAACTGTTTTTTAATTTCAGAAAAAGGTGTTTTTTTTTTTTTGTTTTTATTAAAAAAAAAAAAAACGGTTACTACTCGCAAGCTATCATCGATAATGGCCTGCGGTCTTTTTCATAATGTTGGTAGGATTATAGGCTTTAGTTGTTGTAAGTGGTCACAGCTCTACCGTTTAATGTTAGGGGTGTTACGAAATATTTATGAAACTACTATATTTTTCTCAAATTTCAACTTTAGTGGAATAGAATTCTAGGGAACAAAAGGGAACAAGAAAAGAAACGTATACCACCCGGAGAAAGGTGAAAGTGTCCTCCTTAACCCTATATATACTTTTGCATCCGTGACGAGCCGTGGGTAGAACAATTTTTTCATTTTAATGAAATTACTCTAAAAAAAATTCAAATTACGATAATTTAAACAGCCTTATAAGTACTCGTATACAATGGTATATTAAATTTGTGCTTTAGGTATTTTATAGCTTATAATAGTCATTATTTGTTCTATTACCATAATATATTTCTAAGTAAGAATGTCAATACACAGAGGATGTAATTCATTAGTAACCTGGTTTTTTTTTATTATCATACCTTTTTTATACCTTTTTATTTTAACTAACAATGCACTAATGCAAGTAGTAAAGAAAACACACACAGGTAATTCATTTGTATAGTGGGTTTTTTATATATTATTTTATGTATTAATGCAATAATGCCATTTTCTTTCCTTTTTATTTTAGAAACATGGTATGATGGCTTATGAGAAGGCTTATAAGAAAGCGACATTTGAATACAAACTCAATTGTTCTAATATAAAAGGTCCGTCATATAACGTTTTTTTTTTTTAACCGTAGATCAGGCCTTAATCAGCGCTTCATAATTCTATCTATGTATCGTTTTTGATACATACCAAAGTGCATGGAAATAGTTGACTTATTCAGACAATTTGTTAAAAAGTTTTAATATATGTATATATTTATACTGACGCATTTTAAAGGAATTTTCTTACATTCTTACATTTCTAAGTGCTATTTATGCAATCTATACAAATATTTTGGCCATGTTTTTCATTACAGCATGGCTTTTTACATAAGAAGCAGAATGACGACGTCCATTTATTTTTGTTTTCTCCCAAATGGTAACATTTTTGACATCTAGCACGGTTCTTTTTCGGAGACTTATCCGCTTTCTGTTTTTTTTTAGATGGGCCAGCGTCATTGTCACTTGGATCGGCAATATACTGGTTTGATACTTTTGAGAGAAATACCAATGATAGTTTATTCCTTGGACATTTTTTCCGTTTTTCCATATAGGGCGTTGCCAATGATATCGCCAGCTCATGTAAGAAACATTTACGTTTTGTGTGTTTCCGAGTTTGCATCCAATTGGGATCAATTTCGTTATATATGATATATGCATTCAGTGCGGAAATATCTATAATATTGGAAGATACAGCCATAGTCCATCGATTATTTTTACGTTTGCAACTATAACAACTCAGCATTTTGTCAACCGTATCAACTCCTCCTTTTGTTGAGTTATAAAAAGAAATTATTTCGGTCCGCAACATTTGGTTCGTGATGCATTGTGCTCATGACAATAGTGCATTTGCCCTTGTGACTTATATATGAAACAAGAGTAGTGTCAGGTGTAAAGGCGAAACTTGACTCGTAGCGTGGAATTTTCTTGCATTCTAACAGCTTTGGAGGAATTGATATTTTATTTTTGCGCATTGTTATATTTCTTTGTAAAAGTTTTTGACCAAGGCCGTGCGATGAAAAAAAGTTGTCCATGGTGACATTATGCCCTTTTAGTCCATCGACTAAATCAAGAACAACCCGTTCTCCCTGATTCCGCTCTGGATTTCCGGATGCATTTTTGCCCAAGTATGGCTGTATTTTCCACACATAGCAAGATCGTGAATCAACGAGCAGCCAAAATTTCACACCATATCTCTCCGGTTTCGATGGAATATACTGACGAAATTTACAACGACCATGAAACCCCAGTAACAGTTCATCTACAGTAACACAGTCATTGGGATTATAGAAAGTTGAAAGTGTTTCAGACCATTTATCCCAGAAGTTTCTAATAGGCGCGAATTTGTCGTCACTTCTCTGGGCACGTCTGGTTAGCACATCATCAAAGCGAATGATTTTATGTATATATAAAAACGTTTTTTCAGACATATTGGCCGTCCGTAATATTCATCGAACAAATCGTGCAAAGTCTCGTTTTTGGATCTGGTAAGCGTAAATTTATATATTTTTCTACAATATTATATATAGAGCTACCTACTTGTACACTCCGGCCAATAATACTGCCAGATAAGCATGAAGTAATTCCTCATCAATTTCAATGTGATTGGCACCATGTAAATGCTTTCCGTATTTATTGGAGTTATCAATTAAAATTTTCGTTAGATGTGGTGAGAAGAATAGTAAGAATGAGTCCCGAATGCTATTTACGCGGCTTGATGCAAATCTTGTTACGCCTAAAAACAATAATATTAATTATACAGCATTTCAATAAACTATCACTAGTGACCTGGTTGCAAATTGATAATATTTTCCCTTCCCAGCCGACCAATGGAGTAAGGTTTGCTACTCCAACTAGTGCCATCTTTAGCAATATAAAATGGTTCACCATGTGTGTTATTGCAAATACTGTCATCACTATCTGAACACGAGCTGTTTTCTCCTTCTTCTTCAGGATCAGAAACATCAGGATCAGAAATATCTTGATCCTCTTCACTCTCATCCAACACTTCAATCACAAGTTCTTCCAAGGTCAAATACCGCGGATAAGACATTGTTTAAAATACGCACAATTATTTTCAAGTTGATAATTTAAAATAAAAATACGCCGCCACGAAATAGTAAGAAAAAAATTAGCAAAAAACGGAAAAGCACGTCTCGAATGACATGCACAACAGCACTGACACATTTAAAATACCGTATGTATCAAAAATGATACATAGCCAGAATTATGAATTCTTTGAATTTCTCATAGCCTACTTGGAATTTTTTTAAAAATATTGATTCAAATAACGACAATAACAGTGTTACAAAGTCTCAAAATTTGTGGCATCTAGCATTTTTTGAAATAAAGTTATGCTGCCACAAAAAACGAAATGTATCATTTTTGATACAAAGCTAGATTAACGGTTAACTAGTGCTTATTTCGTGAATGGTAACACTTTGCTCATGTCTGATTTGACAGATAATTAGTTTTATCCTTCCGCTGAACGAATATGGTTGTGTATACGCGTGAACAACGCTGGGAAATATTGCGACATTACTTTGAACATCATGGTAATGTTGCAGAATGTGTTCGAAAATTGCGTACGGATTTTGGAAGAAAAGAAGCACCGTCAGCTCCGTATGTTCATTATCTTGTGAAAAAAATGAAAGAAACTGGCATCCTCATCGATAAACCAAAGCGTGAAAAGCCAAAAACAGTGCGTACACCCGAAAATATTGCTGCTGTGGCAGAAAGTGTGCGTGAAGCGCCATCAACATCAATTCACCGTCGTTCTCAAGAATTGAACATTTCGGAGCCATCATTGAGACGAATTTTGCATAAAGACCTTGGTATGACGCCATACAAAGTCCAATTGGTTCAGGAGTTGAAGCCAACTGACCATCCAATGCGTTTTCGCTTCGCTAAGTGGGCCTGCGATCGACTTACAGAAGATGACGATTTTGCCAAAAAAAATTATCTTTTCAGATGAAGCTCATATTGATCTTGGCGGGTAAGTAAACAAGCAAAATTGTCGCATTTGGGGCACAGAAAACCCGCACGAATACATTGAAAAGCCGATACACCCAAAAAGAGTCACTGTTTGGTGCGGATTTTGGTCCAGAGGCATAATTGGGCCATTTTTCTTCGAAAATGAGCAAGGAGTGGCCGTTACAGTCAATGGCGATCGTTATCGGGCCAGGTTGAACGAATTTTTGTTCACAAAAATTGATGAGGAGGATATTGGCAACATTGGTTTCAACAGGACGGCGCTACGTGCTACACAGCCGAAGCTACACTCGATGTTTTGCGCCCTGTTTTTGAAGATCGCATTATCAGCCGCAGAGCTGATGTCGTTTGGCCACCTCGGAGCTGCGATTTGACACCGTTGGACTATCATTTGTGGGGTGCCCTCAAAGATAAGTGTTACGCCAACAAGCCAGAGACAATTGACGCTTTAAAGGACAATATTCGTGAAGCCATTGGTGAAATACAGCTGCACACAATCGATAATGTGCTTAAAAATTGGACCGATCGTGTAGGCTACTGCATGGCCAGCCGAGGCAGCCATTTGAATGAAATCATTTTCCGTTATTAACCGGAAGAATTGTACTTTCAAAAAAAAAAAATTTGAGTTCAGCAGTTTTTTTTTTATAGCATTTTCAAAAAAAAAAAAGTTATTTGGCGGACCCTTTATTTCAGCAATAACAGTCGCAAATAAAAGTATTCAGAAAACCATGGAGAGCTTCAGTTATAAAGAACTGGCCGAAGAGTATTTTAGAAACAAAAACCTGGTAGACGTTCTTACTTACGTTAAAATAAAATTAAACTTAAATTCGTGTAGCACCGAAATACAAGAGCAATTATCTAATTTCATCAAAGCACAAAAAAACGCTACACAGAACTTAGCTATGTAAAAAAAAATTTTATATAAAAAGTACAAACTGGTTAGAAGGCCAACTTACTGTCGCTGCAGAAACAGCAAAGCCAGATAAGGCTGGAAGGCTATGCAAATCATTGGACAACTGCAGCGATAGATCTAAGAGGCGGAAACTAACGGGTGATTTTTTAAGAGCTTGATAACTTTTTTTTAAAAAAAAACGCATAAAATTTGCAAAATCTCATCGGTTCTTTATTTGAAACGTTAGATTGGTCCATGACATTTACTTTTTGAAGATAATTTCATTTAAATGTTGACCGCGGCTGCGTCTTAGGTGGTCCATTCGGAAAGTCCAATTTTGGGCAACTTTTTCGAGCATTTCGGCCGGAATAGCCCGAATTTCTTCGGAAATGTTGTCTTCCAAAGCTGGAATAGTTGCTGGCTTATTTCTGTAGACTTTAGACTTGACGTAGCCCCACAAAAAATAGTCTAAAGGCGTCAAATCGCATGATCTTGGTGGCCAACTTACCGGTCCATTTCTTGAGATGAATTGTTCTCCGAAGTTTTCCCTCAAAATGGCCATAGAATCGCGAGCTGTGTGGCATGTAGCGCCATCTTGTTGAAACCACATGTCAACCAAGTTCAGTTCTTCCATTTTTGGCAACAAAAAGTTTGTTAGCATCGAACGATAGCGATCGCCATTCACAGTAACGTTGCGTCCAACAGCATCTTTGAAAAAATACGGTCCAATGATTCCACCAGCGTACAAACCACACCAAACAGTGCATTTTTCGGGATGCATGGGCAGTTCTTGAACGGCTTCTGGTTGCTCTTCACTCCAAATACGGCAATTTTGCTTATTTACGAAGCCATTCAACCAGAAATGAGCCTCATCGCTGAACAAAATTTGTCGATAAAAAAGCGGATTTTCTGCCAACTTTTCTAGGGCCCATTCACTGAAAATTAGACGTTGTGGCAGATCGTTCGGCTTCAGTTCTTGCACGAGCTGTATTTTATACGGTTTTACACCAAGATCTTTGCGTAAAATCTTCCATGTGGTCGAATAACACAAACCCAATTGCTGCGAACGGCGACGAATCGACATTTCACGGTCTTCAGTAACACTCTCAGAAACAGACGCAATATTCTCTTCTGTACGCACTGTACGCATTCGTGTGGTTGGTTTAATGTCCAATAAAGTAAACTGAGTGCGAAACTTGGTCACAATCGCATTAATTGTTTGCTCACTTGGTCGATTATGTAGACCATAAATCGGACGTAAAGCGCGAAACACATTTCGAACCGAACACTGATTTTGGTAATAAAATTCAATGATTTGCAAGCGTTGCTCGTTAGTAAGTCTATTCATGATGAAATGTCAAAGCATACTGAGCATCTTTCTCTTTGACACCATGTCTGAAATCCCACGTGATCTGTCAAATACTAATGCATGAAAATCCTAACCTCAAAAAAATCACCCGTTACATCAATTACGATCACAGCGCCAATTAACAAAAGTGGATATCATTTAAAAAGTTGTTAAAGCTAGTCCAGTGAGAACAAAACGGATTCTTAAAAGAATACCAACTCCGAGCGATGCAAAACAGTTCACAAATGAGGAGGCATTAGCATTATTTATGGATTTGAAATTAGCAAAACAGCAATATATTCAGCTCAGATTGCGTGCGATTGAAAAAGGCTCAAATATGTATCCACCATATCTTCACATGCCCGCTGCTAAAATGGACTGTTTGCCATCAACTATTACACTATTACAATCACACCAATTTCGGCAGAGGTACAACTACAATCTCTACTTGATCACACAGCCGAACGATTGCTTCAATCAATAAAAGGAAATGAGTTAAAGAAATATGGAAACACAAAGTTAATCCTTTTTTGTAAATGGTGACGTGATGGTTCTTCGGGACTGAAACAATGCAAACAAGTAGTATGTGAAAATATTTCGAACTCAGATATGTTCATGGTATCATTTGTACCATTGCGATTGAAAAAGATTTTGGAAGATTGAGAGCCTTCGACTAGTACAACGCAAACAATAGATATTTGGAAAAATGGGACACCATCTTCTATGAAATACTGCGGGCCAATCAAATTTGAATTCAAAAAAGAAACTCATGATGCCATTAATAAAGAAGTTACTGATATCAAGGCCTAAATTGCAACACTACAGCCATTACAATTACAGTTATTTGGGCAGCAAATTAAAGTACGCTACCAGTTAATACTGACAATGATAGATGGAAAAGTAGGTTAGGCTCTGACTAACAAGAAGGTTGCATCCAGCTGCATCATATGCCAAGCAACACCAAGCCAATTTAATCAAGTCCTGACAAAATCACTAGATAATACTGATGCATATGAATTTGAATTATAATTATATATACTAAAAATAAGTTATGATTTGGATTTCGGTTCCTCAGGATCAATAAGAAACAACAAAACCAACAAGGTGTTTAAAAGTTCAAAAAAGAAAC
Source organism: Cordilura impudica (assembly GCA_963682025.1). Taxonomy (NCBI): domain Eukaryota; kingdom Metazoa; phylum Arthropoda; class Insecta; order Diptera; family Scathophagidae; genus Cordilura; species Cordilura impudica. Next base: position 226,019,002 of record OY821520.1, on the reverse strand, counting down.
ATGTTCAAGTTGAATATCGCAAATTTGGATTGATTATAGATCAGCCAAAACGAGGGTCAGGCAATACAAATGATGGCAGTACCGCAAGAAGATTCTTTTCAAATCCAGAAATAGCATCTGAAAGAATAGGAGTGGATTTAAACCTTATTTTCAGATTTAAAATAAAAGTATTTGCGTGCAATGAAAAAAATTTTGGAGATTATGCTAAGGAACCTGCAATAATATATACAACCAACTACCCATGGAGAAATATGTCTGCAACAGTTCACAAAATCCTTTATCATGGAGAAGATGTCCTTAAATATCATTTGGTGCCACTTGGAGATCTATCAGAGGAGGCTCAGGAAAAAAGGAATAAGGATTACAAGTTTTATAGAGAGCACAATACTACAAAAATTTCACGAAATTCCACAAATGAAGATCTATTTAATATATTATTGTCAACGTCAGATCCGTTCATCTCCAGTCTTCGAAAACAATGGAAAGTGGAACATCGGGATTTAGATGAAGAAGTCACAAAACTACTAAAGGACAGAAATAACACTGAACAAAATATGGAATATTTCCAATCAATATCTGAATCAAATGAATAATAATTATAATTGCATTTCATTGTTATTTAAGTACGAAAAACATAGTATTAGTAAAGAATAATAATAAACAGAACATACCATTGTACAAATGTAATTAAAATCTATTGCAGTTTTTATTTTTAAAATGTTTTTTAAAATTGTCAAATTTGACAGCAAAAATTATTAATTTTTCTGTAGAAATATTTAGCAAGATTTTTAGATAATATTATTAATGTTTTTTTTTTTTTAAGTGGAAATATTCTTTGAGTGTAAACAAGTTTGCAAATTTGACAGCAAAAATTTTTTAATTTTTTTGGTAATAATAGCAAAATCTCTAGTTGATTTTACTATTTTTTTTTGTGTAAAAATTTTTTTGAGTGTAACATTAAAAATGTTTATAATTATTATTAAAATCCAAATACTAAATTTTTTAATAAATTTAAAATAATAAACACATATTTCACTCTAAAAGTTAAAAAAAATCAAAAGTTCAACTTTGACCTAGAATTCCTTAAAAAGTCCTCAATCAATTTTAATGTAATTAAAACGGAGCCAAGCTGAACTAAATATCTATCCATTAAAAAAAAATTCCTTAAATATTTTGATTGGTTCAAAAGTTACAGAATTTTGGCCAATGATAAATGATTTTCAGCCACTGTGCGACGGCTAAATTCAAAAGTTATTAACAATTATATAAAAGTAAAAAATTCAACTTTTTTGAGCCTTGTCCCCATATAAATGTTTCGATCAAGGTCATATTTAGTCAGATCACTGATGCGCTCCAAAAACATTTAAAACCAAATGTGACAAGAAAACATTTTAGCTTATTCTAAAAATTTATTTCTCAAAATCCCTAAACACAGCTGATTTATAAATTACATTGAAGTTCACCATCCAGATCTCAGAGTACATTAACAGTCTGAAAGAGATTTTTTTTTATTTCTGTTTAACAAAAAAATGAATGGATTATTTACCTCTTCAAAAAAATTCAACTCTTCGAAAACTCCCAACGAACGATCTATGACCTGATCTTTGTAACGCCACAAGCTTGTATCGACAACAGGATCCTTTAAAGTGTCTTGAAGAGGTGGTTCCCGATAATGCTGCAATTGGGCATCAGTGGCATCAAAAGAATAACTGGGACATACATTCCATGTCCATTGCATGGGAAAATGGTTATGGGTGGCTATGACGTGGTCAGTATTGTGTAAACATTTTGTGGCCCATTCGGGTCGGATATGTTCTCTGACGCGTTCTACATGTTGCAGCATATAGAAGTACTCCGGAAATTCGAGCGTATATCTAGGTTTCTCGGGATAACGTGGGAAATAGATGCAGCGAAAACAAAAGCTGGCAAAGGTTTTGCAATTACTATTATTGAGATGTTCTCCAAATTCCACCAAATCATGCCAATTACTAAAATTACCCAAAGGCATGGGAATTTCGTCTATATCGATAACAGCCACATATTTATAACGATACATACTGCGGTAGAGACAATCATTGTAAGGTATTAGTTCATGCAAAATATATGGAAAATAATTTTTAGTCATGCCCATATGACGAAATTCCTGCAAGTTTGCCACATCCAAAGAGGAACTAAATGGTAGCAGTTCTAAAAAGCCAGTTTGTTCGTAATATTTTAGAACTTTGGTTGTGTTCGGATGGACTTGTAGATTATACATGATAATTCGTTCAGCACCCAATGAACGCACAACTTCGATAAATTCTACCAAACGATGGGACATATCAATGTATGGAAAGTCCAATCCTTTAACACAAACGGCAAAGCCATTTTTCTCTTCATTGGCCTGCAGAGGCATATAAGTTATGCGAACATTATTGGTGGCCTTAGCACAGGGTGTGCTCACCAGTGATACCGTACGTGGTATCCAATTTTTATTCTCCTCCGGCAAAGCACAATATATGAAGTGGGCATAATTGTTCTCGGAACCATGACCCCATTCGTAATACCATATCTTGCGTATTTCTTTGACTGGTGTTATCACCGGGGCTGTTTGTTGCTCAAACCATAACTGACAATATGCTTTGGGATAATCTTCATCTTTGACTGCTATGAAATGTATCATTGTCAGAATGCGTACCAGCGGTTCTTCATGGACCACTGATGGTCGCTTATCTAAATATGCTCCAAATATATAAAACGATATATTGTTGTTCTCGAACTCTTGCCAATAATCATTGCGTATTTTAATATCGTTGAATGACGGATACCAAGCGCAACTGTTGTTAACATTTCGATTTTTATACTTTATATTATTTAGATCTTCAATGGGCAAATTGGGTATTTCTTTAGCTATATGTTCAAGTATTACAGTTTCATTAGGACCTGGAATAAAACACGAAAAAGTAGATAAGATAGATAGATAGATGAATTAATAGTAACTTAAAATTTTAGATCATGTCCGATAACAACAAGTTTTAGGAGTGAGGTTTTTGCTTCTGAGGGCGCATTTTAAAGCAAGCAGAACTGTGCACCTCAATACTAGCATCGTTATGATAAATAATAGCTTAATATATATTCTAAATGGATAGCTTGGACGAAGAAGTTCTATACTATACCTTTTCTAGTATGACTACTTGAAAAATAATGTCTGCTCCATATAAGCGACGACATTGGAAGAATTAAAAATCTCAATTCACTAACTGTTTGAACTGAACTTAATAGGAAGCTAAGAGCAGAGAAGTTAAGTCCTTTAAACTTTTTAGTACAAGTAAGTGTATTATAGAAACCCAAATTTAAGATTCATTGGTATATGTATTTATTGATATCAACAGATCCAGCAATTGTTGGATTATAAGAAGAAAATGCCTTGAAATAACAAAGGATGGTACCGAAGCTAGAGATATAAGAAAACTTTTAACTTTTGATATTTCTGATTGATTTTAAGCAAATACAGGTTGAAATTTACACAATTACAAGAAAAAACATTTCTTTAATAATTCCCATTGAAAAAATTTTGTTGTAGTTAAGTTGTTGAAGGATTTTAATTAATTCCTTACGAAACAAAACAAAATCAAGTAAGAAAATTATAGTCGGTCTAGAACATGGACCGATTCTCACCAATTTCAATAGTGTTCATCCCATGGCCGATAGAAGCTTATATACCAAATTTCATCAAAATATATTCATATTTGCGACCTGCAGTTTGATTACAAGCTTCACATGGACACATAGACGGACGGACGGACGGACATTGTTAAATCAACTCAGAAAGTGATTATGATTCGATCGGTATAATTAAAGATGGGTCTAGGTCAAATATTTTTGGTTGTTACAAACAGCAGCACAAAGTCATTATACCCAAACCACATAGTGGTATAGGGTATAACTATTGTGTATAACCATTTGAAACTCAAAACAAAATATTTCTGGATTGTCCCTATTTCAAAAACCTTCATTCTATATTTTTTTCTAAAAATTTTTCCGTATTGCAGTTATGATATACATATATATATCGTCAGCTGAAATGCAAAACTACGTAACTAACATTTTTACTATCTTACAGGAGAAACAAAAAATGTTATATATTGAAAAATGGATGCAATATAGATCGATTAATTCATTTCTAAAATAATAATAATAATAATAAATATATAATAATAAATTATTTATGTTTCAAAAAGTTACGTTCGTTTCTTAAGTTTCAAAGAAATTTTTGTTTTGCATTCGTAAAATATAGAATAAAAGTTGTTATTATTGTTATTTATACCCTGTTTCCATAACGCAATTCGTCACAGACGAACGAAAATTTGTGTGTATTTTGTTTTTGTTCTTCATACAAAGTATCGTTCGTCTGCGACGAATTTTGTTATGGAATCAGGGTATTAATATATCGCTTTATATATCTATTATTTCTTTTTTGGAAAATATGAAAACAAAAATGATTTACAAAAACAAAAGATAATTCACAACAATAACCACAAACCAAATAAAAGAAAAAATAAAACCTTAACTACTTCTCAAATGGAATTTCATTGTAATAAGAATGACAATCGGGTGGAAGAAATGGTTTAAGGTCCTGAAGATGTTGCCATTTTTTGCTTGAAGTATTTATTCTTTGTAAATGCAACTTCGAAGGTTCAAACGCTTTTAATTTGTTTCCAATTCTTTGTGTTAGTTTCTTATACACATCTGTTGCATTCACTTTAAAATAAATTACTCCAGAGGGATCATACGCTAATGCAGTATCATATCATATTGGCTGTGGGATCTCCAATCTTTTTACCTGTAGAAGAAAATGTTTTAATGAGCTTTTATTAAGAATAATAAAAATAATACCTCACCTGGTCGTATCGATGAATAAAGTTTAGGAACTGATTCGTAATCGAGAAAGTATTCATGAGTCAAATGATGAACTTTGTGTGGAATGGGGTTTCTTCGAGCGTTTCTTATTAAGTCTACAAGTTGCGATGGTAAGTTAATTGGTTTCGTTCTTATTTTTCTTCCTAAGAGCGAATGTGTTGAGTCACACTCCATTTGTGTGTGTCCTGCAACTCGTAGTTTTGTTCAATAGTCGAATTTGTTTTTTTGCAAAACAAAAGTAGAGCATTTGATAATACAACAATTTTGTTTTGATAACCATAGCTGTCAGAGTAAATAATTATATGCTTAATGATTTACAATACAAGGTTTCCCTCTGTTTCATCCCAAACTTAATTATCAGATTCATGCGAAGTAACATTATAAATCGTAAAATTGTAGACTTGCAATTTCATAAGAGGTAAGAGGAAGAGCCTTTAGTTGTGGAACAAGTTTGATAGCCTGCGCATCTATACAGAAGACAAAACATAGTTCTGCTTTTGCGCTCTCTACATAATTCCCTTTTTTTTATTATTTATTAATCAACACTCAGGGTATGCCCCCCATAGATGCAGTGCATTGTGTTGATCTCAGAAAATAGGTTATGAGAAGGAGGAAAGAGGGAGTAGTGTTTGTGGATATTTGACATAAATTTTATTGGATTATAACTGTCAGGAAAGACCTCTGCAGGGAGCTTATTCCACATTAAAGTAGTGCACAATTCAACATTTACTGTAAAAATGTCATTGTTAAAAATTTCATGCATTGCTAAGTCATGTCAACTCAAACAAGGTGTTATGCCATGTCATGCCAACTCAAACATACTGTCTTAGTATGTTATTGCAACTTAGCTAAGCTGTTGTACGTTGTTGTGTTCAATACCATGTCTTTTAATGTTTTTTCTGCAGCATGTCTTTCACAGTATTGTATGAAAATTTTGATTATTCTTTATTATTTTTTAAATAAAGATCCTAAATCAAATCAAATAAATAATTGATTAAGAAATGCTAAGAACTTTTATTTTGAAATTAAACTTTATTTTTGTAATCCATATAAAACAAAACATTTTAAAATCCAAATAATGGCAAATAAAAAAAAATATTCAGTTTTAAATTTTTTCCAATAACACGTTTAACGGCTATTTTATTGCTTTACTCATCATTTGAATTTATTGTATGCAAGGCATTCAAATCTAAGTTACTGTGTAAAAACATTATTTGATTTACACTTACTGGGTTTTTTCCGAGTATCGACCTTTTTTCAGATAACAAATGTCGAGCTTTTGAAAAGAGCCTTTCCGATGCGGCGGAGCTGGCTGGTGTCGCTAATATAAAACAACTTAACTTGAAAAGTAAAGGATATTCTCTTTTTCGGGCTTCCCACCACTCTAGTGGATCGAATTCTTTGTGGTATAATATTGTCTGACTTTTATATCTCAAGATTTCATTGTGCACTTGGTCATCGTATTCGGGTGGATATACAGCTTGTACGAATTCGTTAAAGGGATCATCTTCGGAATTTACAGAGTCCATTGTAGTGTCTGCGATAGTCGATGTATTTTTGTATGTTTCTAACATTTTTATGCATTGTTCATGAGTACTTCTTTTCTCACTCTCAGAACAATTTAGCAGTTTGTTCGCCGGTGGAAACAAAAAGAGTGCAATTCTATGAAAGTCCTTTATGTTTGCATCAATCACAGATTCTATATAAAGTGAAATTTGCTCCTTAAATTTTTTAACAGTTACTGAATCATTTTGATCGTTTATTATGACTACTTTTTTAAGTTTTTTTATTTGAGGATAAACATGATGAATTGTAGGATATGTTTCTCCTTCCAAAAGCTTAGAAACTTCCTCAAAGGGTTTAAGAATGTCAATTATTTCATTAATATTGGTTATATTAAGATTTGTCAATCTATTTGTCTCCTGTTTTTCTTGAAGCATCTGCGTTATATAGACCCAGTTTAACTGTATTGATTTTAATAAATAGAAAACAGTGTTTCATCGTGTTGGCGTAAAGCTTTTTAACGTAGTATTTAGAGAACTGTTACCTCCTGACTTCTTGAAATATTTTACTAGCTTGTTCCGTTGTTCTACTACAGTTATCTTTTACTGTTTTTTATCCGTATTCTTCAAAACATTAACTTTAAATTTCAGTAGAACACAAAGCAACGAAATGTCGCATGTGTCACATGTGTCGCATGTGTTGACATGTTAATTTTCCATGTTCATGTGTGCAAAATCACTGTAAAAACTATGCTTAGATTGGATTTGAATTTATTCGACAGTGTCTTCATATGTCATTGTCAGACATGTATGAACGACATAGCATGAATTAACACTTGCATGATGTGACACATGTCGCATGTTGTATAGTTCAACACTTGCAGGTCTCTATTCCACATACGGCTAGTTCGACTGATAAACGAATTCTCTCTGTAATGCTTTGTTCGGTCAACTGGACAATAGCCCACAAACGGATGAGATTTACTAGAGAAGCGGGTAGAGCGAACCGAAACTCGGGTATTTGGAATAAGTTCGCTAATCTCAGAAGAATATTTCCCATGGTAGCGTCTATAGAACAGTGATACACAACCCACATTCCGACGATGTTCCAATGAGTCAATAGGGTTGGATACCCTACTGTCATTGATTAGCATCAACGCCCTCCTTTGCAGACGGTCCAGTAGCTCCAAAATAGACTTTGAAGTTCCTGCCCATATAATGGAGTTGTATTCCACTTTCGGTCGGATGTAAGTAGTATAGATTTTAAGGAGATCAGAGGGAGTGAAATAACTTTTACACCGTTTCAAAAAATCAAGACACTTGAATGCTTCTTTCGACACTTGAAAAACATGCTCGTTCCAACGAACATCCCATTGAATTCTCATGCCTAGAACATCAAGAGTATCCCACTCCTTAATACCTATATCACCCATATATACAGATGACATTGTTGAAACCATGGCCCTATGGGTCAACATACAACATTGAGTCTTCAGCGTATTAAAATCAACCCTATTCGATCTACTCCGCTCAGAGATTGTTAACAGGTCTTGATTGAGTGTATTATTCATTGTCCGCCTTTTGCCCGCAACCTCCAAGAGGCTTGGCCTACAATTAAAGGAAAATGAAAGACAAATGCTGCTGTCAAAGAGTATATAGAGTTAAAAGTTTGACTAAGAAGGTCGTTCAGAGAGATTAGGGAAAGAGAAGGAGAAAGAGCGGAACCTTGGGATATCCCTGAATTAAGGTGAAACTCATTAGATGAGACCTTATCAATAAGAACACGTATTGTTCCGTCTCTTATAAAACTCGATATAAATCGAGAGAAGTCATCACCGTGCCACACACGATCGAATGCCTTGGAAATATGTAGAGCAGCCACCCCACTTTCGCTAAAATTGCGAATGGATCTACTCCAGCGCTCAGAAAGTAGAGCTAATAGGTCTGCCGTGGAACAATTTCTACGGTTACCATACTCTCGATCATTTAGAAGTAAGTTGGCCTCTAGGTAGTTCACAAGATGGAAATTGATCATGCTCTCCATCACCTTTGAGAGTGCAGAGCAGATTGCAATTGGACGGTAATTTTCAGGGTTATTAGCCGCACCCTTTTTAGGGATTGGTTGGACATTAGCAACTTTCCAGCAAAAGGGAAAGACTCCCGCACGGTACGAATGGCTGAAAGGGTTGGCCAATGGACTGGCTAGCGTCGAAGAGCACTGTTTCAGCACCATTGCTGGTATACCATCCGGTCCCGGAGACTTATTAATGTTGAGATCCGAAAGAACCTTTTTAACTGCACATGTTCGGAAGAATATTTTAGGCATATTACAAGATACTCTTTCGAGTTCGGGCAGTGGTTTATCGCTATAATTTTTCATAATTTATATTCCATTTCTGTGTTCGTTAGACTTATTTTGTGATAAGATTTTTGCTTTGAATTTTAAACTGATATCGTACTGATAATTGCCCTTCTTCAATGTTGACATAAAATTTGGGAAGGAAACTGGAATAATGCCATTTTCTTCATTTGCCTTACATTCTTGCAAATATAAATTAAAAATTTGTCTATAGGTAGTAAAATTCGTCAGAAAATAATTTATTTTGTATATTTCGAGCCAAGTTTTCAAAAAATTAATTCGTTTCTCGCACTGCACCATTTTACCTCTTTTGTCACAACTATGTTCACCGCCTTTAGAAATGCCTTGATCTGCTGTCCATATTCTTGCAGTATTTTCAGAAATTCCTAAAGTGGAAAGAAACATTTTACTGCATATTTGCTTGCGGATTTTGCCATGTACCAAATAATACGATTTTGTATTGCAACTTTGAGAATTTTTCACGCAAACACGTTTTCTTTCCGAGCATTCAATAAGACTTTTGACGATACTTTTTTTTAATTCCAGCACATTTTCCAGAAAAGGTCAGATATTTCCTTTCGCTTCACTTCCGTAAGAAAAAAACAGTACCGAGCAGAACTTTTCTCGCAAAATTTTGAAGTACATGGTTCATTTATTTGCCTTGCTGTTGCTGATATATTGTCATACATACGTTTATTTTTGTTTTGCTGTCTCAAATTTTTAATTGTGTTGGAATTAATTACAGAACTTTCCAAACTATTTAAAAATCATTTTCACTTTCCGAACTCATTTTGTCACTTTTATTATTGATAGTTACACACTTATAAATAAAATCAATTTTAACAATATATGGCATGTATTTCTTCTGAGTAAAATCAATGAAAACATGATAAAAATTTATTATAATTAATAAAATTTTTATTATGACAGTAAAAATTGGAGAAGATATGGATCTCGTTGAAATGCATCATAATCAATCAAAAAAACCGATTTTGTATTTTTTGTTAGTTACGTGGTTTTGCATATCAGCTAACGATATTGTGGTTTTAAATTAAAAAAAAATATATAATTTTAATACCATGTAAAAAAATTTCATAAATTGTTTAATTTTTCATTTAAAATTTTTCCGGATTGTAATAACGGTAAGAAAGTTTGCTTAAGAAAAGTTGTAATAGTATTGAAAATTTAGTAAAATGAAATAAAAATACAAAGGGCACCCGCTTTCAAAAAAAAAAAAAATAAAAAATAATAAATTGTTTAATTATTCATTTAATATTTTTAGGGATTGTAGATGCAGATATGTAGATATACTTATAATAACATTGATGGCTCTTACAATTTACAATAATACAAAAATTTTTCTAATATTTTTTTCTTTGCGACTTGCTGTTGGCCCCCATTAAGCTTTCCTTGCAAATATCGAAATTTTTTAAGGAATCATTAATACAGTTTTTTTTCAGTCCATCGCTCTCATATGTCTATATCTATTTGGCTATATTAAAAATCAGTGTTAGTTTATTGTTAAAAAAAAGAAATCAACAATAAAGGCCACAATAAAAAAAGAAAAGATAAAATTTTGATATTTGTGAATCTTTTATGTGTTTTTAACTAGTTCAATAATTTTTTATTACATTATTTAGAAAAACGATAAGATTAGAAAACTACAAAAAAAAGCCAATTGGTATATTTAATAATTTGGAATTAAATTATAGAATATATTATATTCTTATTTGACTTAATTTAAACTTTTTTCAAGGTTTCGTTTTATTTTCGTTCTTCTTCTGTTATAAAGTTTCTTTATCCTCCAATAAGATTCAAATAAACACATACTTTGAATTCAGAAATCGGTAAACAGTGGAATTTTTTTTACGTGCTTCTTGTGAAAAGTTTTTCAATTCGCGAAATACATAAACGACAGATAGAGTTCAAAATTATAAATATTGGTACTTGGCTAACTGCTTATATTCAAAAATAAATGTCAAATAATAAGGGTTAAATTATTAACACCACTTTATAATTACAGAAATTTGTTTTTAATATAAAAAGTTAGCCGTCAATCAAGCGTTTTGGCATTAAAAATTACATACATCAGAAAGTGGAGTTAATCGATTTGGCTAGTCAAACATTCAAGTAAAACTCAAACATTTTTTCTTCGGAATATATTAAGAAATGAAAATTGTTAATTAATAGCACTGTACAACAGCCATTCTGGAAAGTGATAAATTCCAGGTCAGCGTGAATCCTAAGCCAGCATAGTAAAACGTCCAAATGGTTTGAAGTTCTCAAGTCAAAATTTTTATTTATGACCTTAAATATTTTTTTCCTTATCTTGATATTTGTGCTTAGTTTTTCAGCTATAACTCAAGAAACATTGATGATTTCCTACTACATGCTTCAGAAAATAGCTTAAGCGAATCATGTTGGACAGATTTGATCGAAAAATTTTAATTTTTTTTCCTTTTTTTTATCAATTTCTATTATATATTAGTAGATAAGAAGAGATGTATACGTATGATATTTTAAATATCAAATCTAATATTTTTGATTCTATTTTCTACATAAATATATTAATAATAAATTTTTACTAATACTTTTAACACTTACATTCTATCGCTTTGCAAAACAATTTGACATCTAAATACATATATTCTCACAAGAAGCATATAAATCTATAATATTAATAGGCTAGGCTATTTCTTGTGAGTGATGTTTTGTTCTACCGTTTTATCCCCATTTTGACCAAACATATATTGTATGAAAGGTATTTCTTTTTCGCCGTTTTTTAGATTTACAGATTTTTCAATTTTTTCCTTTGTTTTGAGTAAATTCCATTTAAATTTGCTACTAACACATACATAAAATTATACATATGCTATGTGTGTTTTATTAAATTTGTTAATGTGTTTGTAATAAAAATGAGTTTGTTTTTTGTGTTGATTTGTGAATTGGCTATAATTGATTAGCACACTTTTAGGGTCTTTATTAATGAAAAAATTAAAAATTTCCTAGAATTTGCGCTCGGCTTTCGAGGGCTGGAATCTGCTAGTTTTATATTAATAGGCTAGGCGATTTCTTGTGACCGATGTTTTGGTGTACCGTTTTATCCCGATTTTGACCATACGTATATTATTTGAAAGGTATTTCTTTTAGCCATTTTACAGATTTTTAAATTTTTTCCTTCATTTTGAGTAAATTGCATTTAAATGTGCTACTAACACATACATAAAATTGTACATATGCTATGTGTGTTTTATTAAATTTGTTAATGTGTTTGTTAGTGAGTTTGTTTTCTTCATTCACAATAATAATAAACCATAAAACTGTTGGTTTGTGAATTGGCTAACTTGAAAAATAAAGCTGACTAGAAAATGCACTCGAATTTCGAGCGCTGCTAGTATATTTTAAAAGAAAAAAATATTGTTTAAAAATATAAAAATTTTGCAGGGTAAAAAAATTAATTTCTCAGCTAAAACTAACTTTTCAAAGGAATTAAACAATTCGAACTTAAAACAATATTTAAGTTGTAAAATAAATTTAAGGTCAATATGGCTCACCTTTTAAAGGTCTACCGAAATCAATATAATCTTACAAGATTTTTACCCAACGATAGTAAATTTTTTCGAAATCAAACGATTTGTTTGAAAATTATAAAGGTCTGTCGCTAACAATTTTAAATACTTATTATTACATCTAGAATTCGCAAGGTCGCTGATATTACTTTCCCGCAGTTACTAACAGAATTGTCCACGCTTGTTCATTTGCATTTTATAGTTATAAATTTCCAGAAGCATATTTTTATTTCATATTAATTACCATTTCTTTTATCCAGTATTAAATGATCTAAGTTCTTTACAATAACTCTATGGCTAATAATCGTTAATAGATTTTCTCTATTCATTAATGTTGTTATCACGACAAGATTTAGAATTAATAAAAACGCTAATATTTTATAAATATCAGGCCGTTTGTTCCACATATTTTACGAGTCGTAACGTCTTAACACTTTAACCAAATAATACCAACTGACACATGTCAGTGAAAGATGTGTGAGTTGTGATAAAAAAACTTTTATCTTTTTAAATAAAAACGTAAGAGTATGAAGAAATTTTATGCTGTATTAACCCTTTAACGTGTCAAATCATTAATTAGGCGCAAATTAAAAGTATACAATAAAATAATGCAAATTATAGCCGAGGTCGACTATACGATACCCTATATCTTCACTTTTGGCAAAGGTTTATATGGCCCCACCTAGCATGATTGGACCTACATGATCAAAAAATAAACAAACAAAAATAAACCGAGACTAAAAAAAAATTTTCAGTAATTATATTCAAATCGGATTTAATGTTTATATGTAGAGATGGGATTCTACCCGGTATTTACCCATACATTGGGTAAATACCATGTAAATACCGGGTAAATTCCTTTTTTGGGTATTTATTTGGGTATTTATAAAAAGCATTTTAAATGCTGCTTCTGGCAATCACGGGTTGTCAATCAGCTGAAACATTATTTTATATTAGTCATATGATTTATTGTTTTCAACAACACGGGTGGTTTTAAATATCAAAAAGCGAATTCAATTTAATAAATACTGTATTAAATTGGATCAAATTGAATTAAAATTGTGGAGAGGGTATGTATTTATTAGTGAAGCTAATATAGATGAAATGCAACAATAAACTTTAATCGTTTTCAGGTTCAGTCATGGGAAGAACTAGGAATGAAAAAATATGGAAGCATTTCGCAACAACTGCAAGCAACACAGAATCAGTTCGTTGCAGATATTGTGACACGGTTTATAAACGAGCAAATGTTAATAAAATGACAACACATTTAATGAAGTGTCTTAAATGTCCAATTATGGTGAAACGAGGAATTGGTAAAACGAATCCAGTTGAACTGACAACAATTTCAATGGAAAATTCGACTCAATCCACTGATGTCTTAAGCTCGTCAAATTCCCTCCATGCATCAAACTCATGCCAAATAATGTCTGATGAGTATAAAGAGAACCTTCATGAGAAACTGTCCAAGGCCATTATCGTATCTGGTACTCCATTTGCAATTGTGGAACATCCGCTCTGGGTACAGTTTTTTTTTTAAGAATTGCAACCTTCATATAAATTGCCAAACAGAAAGGCAATTTCCAGTAAATTTTTAAACAAACTATATAATGAAACGGCAAACGTTATTACTACACAACTAAAGTCAGCAAGGTACTTGCATCTGCAGTGTGACGGATGGAGCACCATTCGTACTGAAGGTGTAATAAATTTTATAATATCTAAGCCAGAGATTGTTTTTGTTCGAAGTTTGGCAACGTAAAGCAACAGTCACACTTCTGCTTATCTCGCTAAAGAAGTTATGAACGTCATGAAGGAATACGGTGAACAAAAGTTCGTAGTTTTGATTGACGATAATGCAAGAAATATCCAAGGTGCACTTAAGGAAGTTAAGAAGGCATATCCCCACGTAATACCTCTAAATTGTGTAGCACATTGCCTCAATTTAATAAGTGATGATTTCTTAAAATGCTCTACCTTAAAGAACTGTTTTTTATTAGTTATTGAGATAGTAAAAGCAATAAAGTACAATAAAGTTTTTTCGTCGATATTTTCTAAAATCTGCAAAGAGAAAGGATCAGGAGAGCAATTAAAGCTCCCTGTTAAAACGAGATGGGGCAGCTACGTAACATCATTAAATAGCTTGATAAACAGTAAAGTTCCGCTTCAAGCTTTGGCTGTTCATGAAAAAGTGAACCTGAGGGCTACAACAAAATCATCAATACTAAGTGAAGATTTTTGGAATATGCTGAACTTCAATTAAAAACTATTTCAGCCGATGGCGCAATGGATAACTATTTTCGAATCTAACCAATATAGTATTCATCGAGTATATTTAGCCTTTAAAGACATTCGAGATAAGCTACGAGATGCATTTATACCAATAACTGAAATTGATGATAAAGAAAAACAAGAATTGTTGTCTACCTTTGATGAAAGGTTCAAAATGTCTGTAAAACCAATACAATTGGCTGCTAGTTTCCTTGACCCCAACAGTCAAGGGCATGATTTAAGTTCATCCGATTGTCTAATTGCAATGGAGTTTATTTACGATATGGGTACCAATTTCAATATAAATATAATGGGAGACTAAGCAAACTATAAAGCTAGAGAGGGTTTGTGGGCTAAAAATTTTGTGTGGAGCTGCGTAGAAGAAATATCTCCTTCGACATGGTGGAAAAGTATTTGCGCGTCCACAGAATTAAGCAGAATAGCGGTTCGTATATTAACTGCTCCATGCACTTCAGCTGCCACTGAACGCTCATTCAGCACTCATAGTTTCATACACTCAAAAAACGAAACAGATTAACTGCAGATAATGCCGGAAAAGTATCTTTTATAGCCCATAATTGGAATCTCGCCAATAAAGACATACGGAAAAAGGATACTTCCCTACAAATTGTACCGGCTGAGGATGAAACTACGAATTCTGCTAATTCATTTTAGGAAGGACCTTCTACTTCCACTGGTATCACCCAATCTACACCTCATTCATCTTTTAATTCTTTTCGGAGTGAAACTTACAATGGATCGTTCAGCGACAGTGACAGTGACAGTGATTACTACTGCATAATGTAATGTTGCAAAAATAAATATTAAATAAATGTATATAATAGAGTTATTGTCTTAAATTGTTATTTTTCAAGTGCTCTGTAAGCATTTCATTTTCTATTTATTATAAAATTCATGAAAATTTACTGCGCAACGTGTTTGTTCACCAAATTTTCTACAATATAGTTTATACCCATCTTTTGGGTAAATACCCGGGTATTTACCCATTTTTACACAATTTACCCATTTTACCAGGTATTTACCAATTGGGTATTTACCCATTTCCCATCTCTATTTATATGGAGAGTAAGTGAAAATGATCCCCTCAAATCTAGTTTTAGTAGTGTATCTTATATGATCCAAAAACAAATATATAACCAATTTTAGTTTTGTAAGTCAAACTTGTAAGTTTTGAAATAAATTTATGTTAATATTGGGAGGCTTGTTTATATGCGGAATTGCTTCTAACACACTTTATTTTTGCAGTGACGGATTATTTCTATAATAGAAACATACTAACGTAATTTGATCAAGATATTCTGTATATAATAATCCGGATCGTAGGTCAAATTAAGTCCATCTCATAAGAGGCATTTGATGCTTTGAAGATCCACCGATTTTCACAAGTCTCAACAGCGATCGTGCTATATACTCGAAAAGTTTATATACCAAATTCCATTAAAAATATCGCTATTTCCGAGTTGTTATATACGTTTAATATTTTGATAAAATTATATAGTCTTAGTAATTGATTACGGCCACAGTCTGTTACAGGATGTAAAAACTTGATAAGAAAAGTTGGGCATATTCTGTTTAAAACTTGTTTAAACCAAAAATTAGAAAATTAAGAATTCTATAAGAAATTATACAAAAGCATCTAAAACCCAAAACATGATTGTTCTCTTTTTATACCCTATACCACTATGTGGTTTGGGTATAATGACTTTGTGCTGCTGTTTGTAACAACCAAAAATATTTGACCTAGACCCATCTTTAATTATACCGATCGAATCAGAATCACTTTCTGAGTTGATTTAACAATGTCCGTCCGTCCGTCCGTCCGTCCGTCCGTCTGTGTGTCCATGTAAAGCTTGTAATAAAACTGCAGGTCGCAAATATGAATATATTTTGATGAAATTTGGTATATAAGCTTTTATCGGCCATGGGATGAACGCTATTGAAATTGGTGAGAATCGGTCCATGTTCAGACCTAGCCCCCATACAAATTACCCATATGAAATCGACATAAATTGCCATAAGATCCAAATTGTCATATAGATCTTACTCAAATTGGGTTTGTATGCGTTCATTACATCCACTACTGAGTAGTCCAAAAATGATCCCTTTGACCCCATATAGAACTGCTTCCTGATTTTCACTTAAATCTGTTAAAAAACAAAAATATTGCACTGATTCTTCTCAAATTTTGTTTGTACATATTTTTGCAAAATACAAGAGACTTTACCAAACATGATCAGGATCGGTCCATTTTTGGACCTAGTCCCTTTATAGATATAGCATCCGATATGAACTTTTTCATATCTGCAGCCAAAAAAATTAATAAAAATCCCACTCAAATTTGGTTTTTGCTTATTTTCAATGTCCAGTTAGTTGGGCCTAAGAGATAGGGTTTCTAAACGCATGGTATAGGTTATCGTATAGTCGGTCTAGACCGAATATAATTTTCATACTTGTTAACTCTAAATATGAAATTGATAGCTAAACAGTAATATGGCTACATGTCCAACTAATAATAATTTTAAATATGAGAATGAAAATGATAGTCTCTAACTTGGTGAGATCCCAATAATTATGTAAAAATTTAAATTCTAATGATGAACTCGTTAACTTACTTAAGTAATGTGTCATAATTTAAAAGTTATTTTTCGTTTTAAAATACTTAAAACTGTTCTTTATTATTTTATTAAATATTACTCCCACACCTAGTTGACTATAAGATAATATGCAGATAAAAAAATAATAAAAATTAAATAAAACTTAATTAATAATTATCGTAATCGTAAAATCATAAAGCATTCTTGAATTTTGTTCTGTAATATTAAATATATTACAGAACGGATCAAACCCAATAACCATAATAACCCAATAACCACAACGACATATTTTTAAGATTAAAATTTTTAAATTTTAAAACATATAAATATATAATTAAGTGTACGATAAATATGATATGAATGACCTATTAATTAATACACAAAAAATGTTTACATTGTGTTAATTAAAACAAAAAACTATGAAGATAGAAAAACTATTACAAATCGAGCAGAAAATGATCCATAAGCGTTAATTAATTGTGGTGAATTAACAAACTATGAAAAGTTATAATCTTAATCCAATATAACTAAAATTATAAAGAAATTGGTACGGTTAAAGTGATTGGCACATAAAACGTTAGAAGGAATCTTTATCCTTCTATGTTTGTAAATTGAAGGACTAACTTACTTGCACCCCAAATAACATATTTTTTAACCAAATACATATAAAAAAATAATTTATTTTATAATAAAGTAGGTAGTTTTAGTGCACTGAAAGATAAAAAAGCACTTTAATTTAATTTATAAATACAATAATTTCTCTTAATATATCTTTCAACCGAATTTCAGCAGATTTTTTATGTTTTTTCATTTTGTTTGTATTTGTAAAATGAATGTTCTTTCTTGCTGCCAAATCGTGATTCGAATAATGTGATTTTTTCCGAAATAAATACAATTTATTTACTTTATATTGAAATTTATATAAAATTTTATTGTTATCAGCTATTATGAATTTTTGACCGGGATTTTTTCACAATTCTCAATTTATTTGTTTTAATGTGAAGAATTTGCACGCAAATTAAAAACAGCAATAGAATAAAACATAAAACAAAATGCAATAAAATATTTCCACCCGAAAATATAAATTCAATTATAAACAAGTAAGAAAATTATAGTCGGTCTAGACCAATACCCTATACCATGCGTTTAGAGACCCTATCTCATAGGCCCAACTAACTGGACATAGAAAATAAGCATAAACCAAATTTGAGTGAGATTTTTATTAATTTTTTGACTGCAGATATGAAAAAGTTCATATCGGATGCTATATCTATATGGGGACTAGGCCCAAAAATGGACCGATCCTGACTATGTTTGGTAAAGTCTCTTGTATTTTGCAAAAATATATATAAACAAAATTTGAGAAAAATCAGTGCAATATTTTTGTTTTTTGATAAATTTAAGTGAAGATCGGAAAGCAGCTCTATATGGGGCCTATGACTAAGAGTTGTCCTATAGGGATCATTTTTGGACTACTCATTAATGGATGTAATAAACGCATACAAACCCAATTTGAGTAAGATCTATATGACAATTTGGATCTTATGGCAATTTATGTCGATTTCATAGGGGTCATTTGTATGGGGACTAGGTCTGAACATGAACCGATTCTCACCAATTCCAATAGCGTTCATCCTATGGCCGATAAAAGTTTATATACCAAAGTTCGTCCTTCCGTCTGTGTCCATGTAAACCTTGTAATCAAACTACAGGTCGCAAATATAAATATATTTTGATTGCATTTAGTATATGTGCTCCTATGAGCCATAGAATGAACTATTGAGATTAGTGAAAATCAAATTCAATCAATTTTTTTTATTTTGTATTACAACTTATGTTCAACTATCTGTACGATACAGTGAGTAGGTGCATTACAAGCCATAATTTGCCATATTTGTCATTTCTAATTTTAAAATTTTTACGATTTCTGGTTTTGGCGTTTTCACGATTACGATTTGCTATTTTAAGATTTTGTAATTTTAGTATTTTTCGATTTCCGTTTCTAACGTTTTAGCGTATCTTGAGTTTATATTTTTGCGTTATAGCTACTTAATGCTTTTGCGTTTTTGTGAGTTTGTGACTTTATTAATTTTGCGTTATTGCGTTTTTGCTCTTTTCCGACTTAATATTTTTCCGCTTTTGCTATTTTGCTTAAATAAAAAACAACTGAATTTCCTTACATTTTAAAACGTTATAATTTGTTAATTAAAAATTAACCTACAGCATCACATTTTCAGATAAAGATAAGATAAAGAAAATATTTATTTACAAAACAACTAAATTACTTTTTTATTGTTTTAATTTAAATTTACTGATTCAAAGTTGCCTTCATTATTTGATCTATAAAGCATTTTATGCACATCGACTTGCATTGATAACCTATAGCTTGACAAAAAACTTTTGTCTATAAATTTCATAGTAATTTCGATATATGATAACAAAGAAAAACTTTGTATGGGAGGCGACATAAAAATTTTGTCATCCTTCCAGATAGGCAGTTAGAAGCTGTGATAAATTAAGAGATCTGTCCAAAGATGTAGCCAACTATAAATAGTGTCATATATTGAAGAACAAGAGGCAGCCGAAGATATATAACAGAAATTTGCCTACAATTATCTCAATTAAAAAGGAATATGTATAAGATATAAACAGCTCATGTTTTTATAAACAATTTTGCTGTTGTTTTTGGACGGTACCTACGGTCACCTTTTAATCAAAGAAAAAATAAATAAAATCAATCATGATAAACCAAAATGTAATCGTTTTACATCAGAGCCTCGATGTACGAATATTTGTTTTTAAGCAAGGAATTAAAAAATATATACAATAAATTAAAGTACAGTAAAATAAAATAAAATTAACTAAAATAAAAAAAATAAAATAAAACAAAATAAAGTAAAATAAAATAAAATAAAATGCAATAAAATGAAATTAAAAACAAATACAATAAAACAAAATAAAATAAAATTACATAAAATGAAACAATATAACATAAAATATAATAAAATAAAATAAAATGATATAAAATAAATTAAAATAATATTAACTAAAATAAAATAAAATTAAATAAAATAATATGAAATAAAATATAATAATATAATATAAAATAAAATAAAGTAAAATTAAATAAAATATAATAAAATAAAATAAAATAAAATAAAATAAAATAAACTAAAATAAAATAAAATAAAATAAAATAAAATTATATGAAATGAAATAATATAATATAAAATATAATAAAGTAATATGAAATAAAATAATTTTAAGTAAAATAAAATAAAATAAAATAAAATAACATCAAATAATATGAAATAAAATAAAGCAAAATAAAATAAAACAAAATAAAATTAAATAAAATGAACTAAAATAAAATAAAATAAAATAATATAAGATACAATAATATAATATAAAATATAATAAAGTAAAATAATATAAAATAAAATAATTTAAAATAAAATAAAATTAAATTAAAAAAAATAAATTAAAATAAATAAAAATAAAAAAAATAACATCAAATAAAATAAAATAAAATAAAATAAAATAATATAAAATAAAATAAAATAAAAAAATATAAAAAAATACAATAAAATGAAATTAAAAACAAATACAATATAAAATAGAATTACATAAAATGAAATAATATAACATAAAATATAATAAAATAAAATAAAATTATATAAAATGAAATAATATAATATAAAATATAATAAAGAAATATGAAATAAAATAATTTTAAGTAAAATAAAATAAAATAAAATAAAATAACATCAAATAAAATAAAATAACATCTAAAAATATCCTTTCGAAGTAGTGGTGAGATCCAAAGAGGGTGGAACCAAAAAAAAAGAATCAAGCTAAACGGCTCCCAAAAATATAAAATAAAATGCCAAGGGTCTTTAAGGTTTTTCTACAAAAAGAAAATGCAGGATAAATTCAGTTACTTATCTTTTATTTTTTCTCAATATGGCGGTAGTTTACAATAAATGTTTACAAAAAATTTAGCGGCACACAAAGCGGCGATATTTATCCTTCAAACTTCTAAAAACGATTAAACAAAAACGAGTACAATTTCGCGGTAGGAAATTTATATCTTTACAACAAATTTAAAGGAAAATGTCATATAAAAAGAAAAGCTTAAATAGTAACAGCGCACTCTGTATGTGACCATCCATTCAAATTAGACCTCATTGAGATACAGTAGGACCTCTTTAGCGCTCACGCAAACAACATCAAATAATATAAAATAAAATAAAACAAAATAAAATAAAATAAAAAGAACTAAAATAAAATAATATAAGATACAATAATATAATATAAAATATAATAAAGTAAAATAAAATAAAATAAAATATAATAAAATAAAATAATTTAAAATAAATAAAATAAAATAAAATAAAAAAATAAATAAATTAAAATAAAAAAAAAATAAAAAAAAATAACATCAAATAAAATAAAATAAAATAAAAAATATAAAAAAAACAACATCAAATAAAATAAAATAAAATAAAATAAGATAATATTCAATAAAATAAATAAATAAAAAAAGTAAATAAAAATAAATGAAATAAAATAAAATAAAATAAAATAAAATAAAATAAAACAAAACAAAATAAAATAATATAAAGTTATATAAAACAAAATAAAATAATTAGTAAAACTAATTTCTCTTAAAATAATTTTGTTAGCACTGGTAAGTGATAACATATTCTGATTATATTTATTATTTATTGCTCTACATAAAATCGAGAGCCTCTTTGCTGCTCACTGATTTAACCCATTTCAGAAAAGTTATTATTTAATTTGTATGCAGGAATTTTTTAGAACTAAGCATTGCTACAATTTTATTTATTTGAGCTGAGCCATGCAGTGCGTACGCATCTTTTAAATTCCGGTACTTACGAGCTTGAATATTACGGTTTTATTAAATGAATTTAGGAACTTTTTAAAAATTGAGTTACACAGTTTATGCTTACACATGTGGCACAGAAATGGGTTAAAAATAAAACTCACTATCGCCACTTATACAAGTTATCAATAATTTTAACCAAGATAAGTATATAATCGTAAAATACTAACAAAACTAACTACACAATATATATGTTAAAGTTAAGACACATTATTGGACTTTTATAATTCATTTAAATTATTTATTTTTATTATTTTCGCTACTAAAAAGAACTCAATCACTAAATATTAAACAAAACGGAGAAAATGTTTTTTTTTATTTTTTAAATCAATGGTTTTAATAAGCGACTATAAACAAAGTTAATAGTTTTTTTAAAACTATTAATAAGCAAATAGTTACATACCTAAACTACGGTAAATATACTTATGTATATTTTTTTATTTTAATAATTTTTTAAAGAAAATTACTATATATGTAGATGGGTCCAAAATCGAAAATATTAAAACTTTTTACCGTGGTAGCATTCATATGTCTGTTCATTATGATTTTAATGAACATTTTCAATAGTGACCACAGTTACAATTATAATAAAATTGAGCAAAGTTTTAATGGACGACATCATATTAAGATAATGAGCCCCAATGATTCCCACCAGGATTTTGGGAAAATTAATGGAGACGATCCTTATAATAGGGATATATTATCAGAATACAATAACAAAGGTAGGTTTCAAAGAGAAATGTGATGAAGAAACAAATAATAAAAGTTTTACAAAACGAGCAATATAATATTTTTCATTGAATTGTACAGCAGCAGTATATAAAAATATACGTCGGTATTATCTACTTTATATATTCTTTATATTTCAAATAGTATAATAAAAAACAGATAAATCTCGAGTAACGGGTTCTAATATTTGTGTTCATTAGTTAAGAAAATACCAGACAAGAAATATCAAAGTATTCGACAAATTTATCATAAAACTGGAAAATATTAGACGATTATTTTTCGTTACCAAAAACTCGCATTATTTAAGTCATCATTTTGAATGACTTTGGAAGTAAAATTTAACAAAATTTTGTACCAGATAATTTGTTTTACAAAAAATTCAAAAAGTTGGTCATACCCTTATTGGTGACAGATATTGTTCTTGAAACGTTGTTATTTGAATAAGAATGAATTTAAAATAACATGAAATTGAAATTTTGGGTTCCTTGAAAACACAAATTCTATATATTCGAAGTATTTTTCGAAATCATTTTTTTTGTTGTCGAATGACATGAAACATATGTTTTAGCTTCAGAACCATATGCTTTCTAGACACCGAGGTGCCATATGGTCTTTAGTCAGTTTCAAAAAAAAAAAACCTTAATTAATTTATGTATGTTTTTCCTTAAGTTTATAAAAAAAAAATATTTTCTCTTAAAATAGCATTTACTTGTTCATTTAATTATTTTTGTCAATTAAGAACGACTTCTCTTTTTGAAATAAGTTAGGTATCACCACAGAAAATTCGACATTCAAATAAATTGGATTTGACTAGCATCACTATTGTTGTGAACATAAACAAAGTTGTGGCAGTCATATCCAAAAAAAAAAAGAAGAACAAAAATTTGTGATTTGAGTGCAATATTGTTTTAAATATATATGAACATATTTGGAAAAAATTTGGTATATAAGCTTTCGTCAGCCATAGGATGAACGTTGTTGAAATTGGTGAGAATCGGTCCATGTTCAGACCTAGTCCCCATACAAATGGCCCCTATGAAATCGACATAAATTGCCATAAGTTCCAAATTATCATATAGATCTCAGTCAAATTGGGTTTGTATGTGTTTATTGCATTCATTAATCAGTAGTTCAAAAATAATACCTATAGGAAAATTCTTAATCATAGGCCCCATATAGAGCTGCTTCCCGATCTTCACTATCAAAAAACAAAAATATTGCACAAATTTTTCTCAAATTTGGTTTGTATATATTTTTTCAAAGTATACGTGACTTTACCAAATATGGTCAAGAACGGTCCATTTTTCGACCTAGTCCCCATATAAATTTTGCATCCGATATGAACTTTTTCATATCTGCAGCCAAAAAAATTAATAAAAATGCCACTCAAATTTGGTTTATGCTTATTTGCTATATCCAATTAGTTGGACCGAAGAGATAGGGTCTCTAAACCATGCTATAGGGTATCGTATAGTCGGGCTAGACCGACTATAATTTTCTTACTTGTTTTTTTTTAAATCAGCGGAAATGTAGACGGTTTTTAAAATTTTTTTCTCTTAAGTCCTGTTTAGTAGAAAAAGAGAATTTGTTTTGATTTCACAAAGCCTTTTCTATATGAATAAAAACCACCAAAAATATTCTTATTGAAATCAGAGAACAGCATAAAACTCGAAAATTTAAGATTTTTTTCATTTAGGAGTTTTTTTTTTGTGATAGTGATAGTTTCAAGAACAGTGATTAAGTATCGCTTTTGCCCCAAATAAAAATACTCGTAAATAAGATTTTCACTGATCCAGTTTTTCGCAAATAGTGTTAGAAGTTTTAGTCTGATTTTGGAAAAAAACATCGTATATAAATTAAAGCATTAAAGGACCTTTGAAATTCACTTTCAGCTGAAAAAAATGCATTATCCTTAACGTTTTTAACTAGACAGCTGGTATTTAACGTACTTAACTCTTTCACTACTCTGTTTTGTTACTTATTTTAAGATATTTTTTTTTGCTTATAGAACCTTCACTGGCAGAGCTTATAGAACAATTTGAGAAGAAATTACCAAACGTACCGTTTGCCTACAGTTATAGACATGAGAATTTAACAATGGAGAAATTTAAAAATTGCGCCGAATATCCAGCGATACCGACATTAAACTTTAACAACAACTATTGGCAAACATATAGTACACGAAATGTTACATTTCAGTTATATGGAGCCTATTACGATGAACGAGAGGCTGTTGCCAAGGGCCCAGTACTGCGAATCTTAGCAATGGTCAATCAAATAACAGCATCATTTCCTACATCCTATTGCCAAATATGGTTTGAAGATGATGTTAAACCACAGATAACAGCAATAGCAACATACAATGCCATTTGGTTGCCAGATTGGGGTGTAGCAACGGGACTCTATTATCCTTATCTGATGACCTGTGATATACCTAAAGCAGCTCAAATTAGTGGTGATCTTATACCAAAAGCCGTCAATATAGTGGAGCATCAATGTGACACAGCCAAAAATAGTTTAAAAGTTAATTATGAAAAGCCCAAACATAATGAACAAAAATTGCCATTTGCTGTGTGTGTCAAAGGTTTAGATTTTCCCTATAATGATGTATCGATACGTTTGGTGGAATGGTTGGAAATGATGCGCATTTTGGGAGCTAGCAAAGTATATTTGCATCATATAGCCACACATTCAAATGTTACAAAGGTTTTGAATTACTATGAACAACAAGGTTTCGTTGAATTGCAACCACTTAGTTTGGTGGGTGGGGTAGTGGCTTTACCTCAACTGGAACATTGGCTGCTGAATAGCTACAAATTAAATAAACGCCTCAATGAATTGATGCCATATAATGATTGTTTCTATCGCAATATATATAAATATAAGTATATTGCTGTTTTAGATATTGATGAAATAATAATGCCCTTGGGTAATTTAACGACATGGCATGATCTTGTGAATACAGCTAAACAATACGGCCAAGCTCAGGGTTGTCATCAAGAATATGCCAGCATTTGTGTGCCGAATGTCTACTTTCCATATAACTCGGAGAAGTTTTCTATCGATACGTTTTCCACAGCCCAGCCATCACCAGCGTATATGTTTATGCTTAATCATCAATATCGTCTTAAAAACTATTTACCACTAGGTTACAATACGAAATGTTTACACAACACTAAACAAGCTTTGACTATTCATAACCATTATCCATTGACTTGGCTAAAAAGTTGCAGGCCTCTGGACTTACCCCATACCGTGGGTCATCTACAGCATTATCATGATATTCAGCCGAATGGTAAGAATAATGAATTTATATTGGATGCAAATATGGAACGATTTCGCAACCCCTTAATAGAGACATGTACAAAACTCTTAAAAAAATTGAGATTAATTAGTTAAAAAAATAAAACTGAAATTATATTAAGTTTAGTACAAATTCAAAAAATATAACTCTTAATTATAGAATCTATAATATTAATAGACAAGGCGATTTATTGATATATTCTACACCTTCCATTACCAATCTATTTTGATAAAAAAAAATATAACATTTGAAAAGTATTTCTTTGCAGATGTTCACCATGTTTACAGATGTGCACCATCTAGAACATTTTTTTTAGAGTAATAATCATTTAAATTTGCTTGAAATAAAAAATTATACAATTGTGCATTGGATAAAATTGATTAGCATAGCTTTAGGCTCTTATAAATTTATTTATGAATGAAAAAATAAAATATCCAGATTATGCGCTCGAATTTCGTGGGCTGCTAGTTCAATTTAATAGAAATTAGTCGCACTTTTTTACAGACTTTGAGTTTTCGGAATTACTACAGTTCATAATATTTTGCAACGTGCTATGAATTTTACGCAATTGAAATAAAACTTTCTTTAGAACATTCAATAAAGTAATAATAGATGGTGCAAGCTTTTACAAAAAAATCGAAATTTGGGAAAATAGTACAATTTTGACCTGTGGAGAATGAGTTGTGTGAATTATTTTATTGACAATTTATATACCGTTGCGTAGATATATATCAGATGTAAGAATATGTGCATATAATAAAAGCCAAGAGTGTTAAATTTGGCTATTACAAATCTTTGACACCAGCCACCAATGTTGTATACACAATATTATAACCAAGGTTGTAAGCGATAAAAGACCAAAAAGGGTAGATTTAAAATTATAATGGCTGAATTTTTTACAATGATGTTAAAAATTAATATGATAATTATCAAAAATTTAAGTTATTTTCGTGTTTTTTTTTTTTTTTTTTTTATTGAAAACTTAGCACATACAATTACATTTTTGTTTCTTTATTTATTAACGCTGCATACACAGTTTTTCTTATTTTAGTTTATTTCAGAGCCTACGGTCAAGCTCGAGTACTCGAGCTACTCGAAGCTTGAGCTACTCGAGTACTTAATGAGCTACTCGAGCTCAACGAGTAGCTCGAGTAGTAAAAATTAGCATTTTTCATGTTTGAAAGCATGTAAAAAGTTAAATGTTGGTATTTAGTATAACAAGTGTATACTTTTTAGAATCGTACAGATACCAAGAATATCACTATTAAATTTCACTTGAATCGGAGTGTCCCACTTGCGTGGGCAAACTACTACTCGAAAAAGCTTGACGACTTTCCATACAAATGTATGAAAATATTAACTTCATAGATGTTTGACTTCATTTAAGAAAAAATTTTCCCAAAATACATGGCGTGATTTTATATATTTTGAAGTCAGTTACACTGATAGATTACCCTCCTGAAATATTAAAACATTCTGATAAAAACTATGGAGTGGGCTAACTACTACTCGAAAAAGATCATCCACTTTCCACTCAAATGTATGAAAATATGATCTTCGTATATGTTTGATGTCTATTTACAAAAAAATTTTTAAGAACACTTGGAAAAACCTCTTAGTATTTTAATTTGAATATATGTAGACGATACGTTTTCAAAATTTCAAAGCATTTGGACAAAAATGTTGGCGTGTGGGAACAACTACTCGAAAAAGATCGGAAATTTTGCAAAAAATGTAAAAAAAATAAAAAAAAAAATAATTTTATATTTTTTCACTGCCTGTAATTGACTATATTCAGAGATTACTCGTAAAAAATTTTAAGCCATTCCGACCAAAATTGTGGGGTCGGTATAGCACTACTCGACTGATATTGACCACTTTCTATACAAATGTGTGAAAATATGCTCTTATTTGAAGTTTGATGATATTTTTCAGAAAATTTTCCACAATGACGTAATAAAAAATTATATTCGTTAGAGCTGTATATACAAAGAGAACACTTCCTTCAAGTTTCAAAGCATTCCGCCAAAAATTGAAGCTTGGAGGAACTACTACTCGACGAAAAACAAAAAAAAAAAAAATTAAAAAAAAAAAAAATGTTTTTTTCTTTCTTTTTACTGCCCGTAATTGATCTTATTCACAGATGACTCATTTCAAAAATTAAGCCATTCCGATGAAAATTGAGCTCTGGGCGAACAACTACTGGAAAAAGATCAGCCACTTTCTATGCAAATGTGTGCAAATTTGCTCTTATTTCAAGTTTGATGTAACTTTAAAAAAAATTTTCCATCACGACTTCTTAAAATTTTTTACTGCTTGTAGTTGCAAATATATCAAGATAATCTTCTTAAAATTTCAAAGTATTGCGACAATAATTGTGCTGTTGGCGAACTACTACTCGAAAAAGCTCGACCACTTTCCATACAAATATATGAAAAAATACACTTCATGCAAGTTTGACATCGATTCACACAAAATATTTAAGGCACACATGGTACAAATTTATGCTTTTTAAAGTTGGAAATATGATTACATTTCGTACACGAAATTCCAAAGTAATCTGACCAAAATTGTGGCTCGGACGAACTACTACTCGAAAAAGATCAGACTCTTCCAATACAAAAGTGTGAAAATTTGCTCTTATTTCATGTTTGAGATAATTTTACAGAAAATTTTTTATAATGACATAGCCGAAAGTTATATGTTTTAGATTTAGAAATGTAAGGAGAGTATTTCTTTTAAATTTCAAACGTTTCCGACAATAATGGTGGGGTGAACAAAGTACTACTCGGAAAAGCTCGAAATACTACTCGAAAAAAATCAGCCAGTTTCCATAAATGTGTTAAAATTTGCTTTTCTTTTAAGTTTGATGTAATTTTACAGAACATTTTCCTTCCCGACTTGCTAAAAGTTTATATGTTGTGAAGTTTTCGATTTGAGGACATTGTATCCTTCAAATTTCAAACTATTCTAAGAAAATTATGGAGGCGGCGAACTACTACTCGAAAAAATTCAGCTACTTACATACAGTGTGCGCAGATTTACTCTTCTTTCAAGTTTGATGTAAGTTATTACATTTATTTCAGTGAATATTTCATTTTGTTTAAGTACATAAAATCTTATAATTTTTTTAACAATGAATGTTGAAAAATTATGGTTTCAGCGAACTTCCTTTAGCAGTGACAACATTATCAGCTGTATAAAAGCACCGCTCTGATTATGCTGAAGTTGCTGGGATACAAAGGAATCTCTTGGCCATTCGTGATATGTTCGGGTACTTTTCTTCACGATCCTGCCACCATTTTAGTGGACAGTCTTTCCACTCGATTTGTTTTTCACGTTGATATCTCGACCACTCGATGTCAAGGTTATCATTTGTGCTCTGCGTTCGTTTTAAAAGTTTGTCGATAGCGCATATTTTAGAATGCTGAAATGTTGTATATTCTGTTGGTAATTCTTTTTCTTTACACAAAAGCCCCTTCAATTCCTTTTTTGATTTGGGATTGATTCAAAAGAGTTTCATGCTCCATATCTTTATAACGAGGATCGAAAAATGATGCCAACATTCTTGTTGCTAAATCTGGTGAGATCTTCAAATTAAAGCGACTTTCCATTCTGCCTTGACGTTAGTTTTAAAAGAAATTGTCCAATCATCGTCGGTTATATCATCATTTAAGTACTCTTCAATCCAGTGGTTTAGTATTGGGCGAACCATCGAAATCGAAGATCTGTTAGAGCACAAAATATCGGTAAGAAGGTATGGTGGTTCCGGAACGCTTTTTATTTGTTCAATTTTGCTTCACTCAGCTTCAGAGAATTCAAAATCTACCGCAACTCGCTGACTAGTCACATTTCTGTCCGCCAACAAGTTTATTAAAGATGTACGATTTTGGATGACACAAACGAACATGTTATACGTCGAGTTCCTTCTCGTCTTATAGCACTGCAAGAATTTTAGTTCCGGAATACCTAATTGTGCTTGTTCTTCCTTTAGCGCATTTGTGCACGTGTTGTACATGGAAAAAAACGGTAATAATAAAAATAATAATCGCTTTACTGACCTCTTAACCGCAATAAAAACGTACTTCTTAATTTTGAAAATTTTAAACACCAAAACACCATAAAAATTTAAAATTTTTTTTGTCCTCTTATATTAATATTAATTTTTACCATATACTTTTGAAAAATTTTTTGTAAATCGATGTCAAACTTCCATGAAGGGAATGTTTTCATACATTTGTATGGAAAGTGGTCGACCTTTTCCGAGTAGTAGTTTGTCCACCCCACCATTATTGTCGGAAACGTTTGAAATTTAAAAGAAATACTCTCCTTACATTTCTAAATCTAAAACATATAACTTTCGGCTATGTCATTATAAAAAATTTTCTGTAAAATTATCTCAAACATGAAATTAGAGCAAATTTTCACACTTTTGTATTGGAAGAGTCTGATCTTTTTCGAGTAGTAGTTCGTCCGAGCCACAATTTTGGTCAGATTACTTTGGAATTTCGTGTACGAAATGTAATCATATTTCCAACTTTAAAAAGCATAAATTTGTACCATGTGTGCCTTAAATATTTTGTGTGAATCGATGTCAAACTTGCATGAAGTGTATTTTTTCATATATTTGTATGGAAAGTGGTCGAGTTTTTTCGAGTAGTAGTTCGCCAACAGCACAATTATTGTCGCAATACTTTGAAATTTTAAGAAGATTATTTTGATATATTTGCAACTACAAGCAGTAAAAAATTTTAAGAAGTCGTGATGGAAAATTTTTTTTAAAGTTACATCAAACTTGAAATAAGAGCTAATTTGCACACATTTGTATAGAAAGTGGCTGATCTTTTTCCAGTAGTTGTTCGCCCAGAGCTCAATTTTCATCGGAATGGCTTAATTTTTGAAATGAGTCATCTGTGAATAAGATCAATTACGGGCAGTAAAAAGAAAGAAAAAAACATTTTTTTTTTTTTTAATTTTTTTTTTTTTTGTTTTTCGTCGAGTAGTAGTTCCTCCAAGCTTCAATTTTTGGCGGAATGCTTTGAAACTTGAAGGAAGTGTTCTCTTTGTATATACAGCTCTAACGAATATAATTTTTTATTACGTCATTGTGGAAAATTTTCTGAAAAATATCATCAAACTTCAAATAAGAGCATATTTTCACACATTTGTATAGAAAGTGGTCAATATCAGTCGAGTAGTGCTATACCGACCCCACAATTTTGGTCGGAATGGCTTAAAATTTTTTACGAGTAATCTCTGAATATAGTCAATTACAGGCAGTGAAAAAATATAAAAATCTTTTTTTTATTTTTTTACATTTTTTGCAAAATTTCCGATCTTTTTCGAGTAGTTGTTCCCGCACGCCAACATTTATGTCCAAATGCTTTGAAATTTTGAAAACATATCCTCTACATATATTCAAATTAAAATACTAAGAGGTTTTTCCAAGTGTTCTTAAAATTTTTTTTGTAAATAGGCATCAAACATATACGAAGATCATATTTTCATACATTTGAGTGGAAAGTGGATGATCTTTTTCGAGTAGTAGTTAGCCCACTCCATAGTTTTTATCAGAATGTTTTAATATTTCAGGAGGGTAATCTATCAGTGTAACTGACTTCAAAATATATAAAATCATGCCATGTATTTTGGGAAAATTTTTTGTTAAATGAAGTCAAACATCTATGAAGTTAATATTATCATACATTTGTATGGAAAGTCGTCAAGCTTTTTCGAGTAGTAGTTTGCCCACGCAAGTGGGACACTCCGATTCAAGTGAAATTTAATAGTGATATTCTTGGTATCTGTACGATTCTAAAAAGTATACATTTGTTATACTAAATACCAACATTTAACTTTTTACACGCTTTCAAACATGAAAAATGCTAATTTTTACTACTCGAGCTACTCGTTGAGCTCGAGTAGGTCATCAACTACTCGAGCAGCTCGAGTAGCTCGAAGCTCGAGTAATGGGGAGCCCTGGTTTATTTCACATATATAACAAAAATGGGTATGCATCGCTGAGACATATCGATGTGCACTTATTCTGTTACGTATAAAAATTTTTCATTATTTATAGTTTATATTTATAGTCGTTCCTCACCTCTTCGGTCTAGAGGCTCCAAGTTCAACACCAAATTGCTGCAGATAATTTCGAACATTTGAAGCCTAAGTAATGTGACCCACTCCAGCTATTGCGGGCAGGAGCATAATTTCAATAGACAGACAGACGGACATCGCCATATCGACTTCTCTCTTTATATCGACTTTTCTCGTATGCCTACGGTTGATAGCTACTTTAAGGAGCTAGATAGTTCTTACTATGACTATAAACAGGGTGTTTAAACTAGATTATGTTGAGAAATAAAGAAAATTTTCAACAAATTTGTTGTGTTTCATTTGTCATGTCGGGTTGTTATGAAATCGCCCTCATATGCACTCCTGTGCGGCAAATAAATTGATAATACTTTGACAAACTTTCAAATTATAAACAAATTTTAATTTTTTATACCCTCCACTCCAGTGTGCAGAGGGTATATATAAGTTTGTCATTCCGTTTGTAATAATTAGAAAAAAAATTCTGGACCCCATAAAATATATATATTTGTGATCCTTATAACAAGCGAAGTTGATATAGCGATGTCCGTCTGTCCGTCTGTCCGGCTGTCCGTCTGTCCGTCTGTGGAAATCACGATGACGGCTTCAATCGGATAGCTAGGGTGCTCCTTGGTATAAAAAATGATTCACTAACATCCTGAGAAGTTTGCTATTTAAAATCGTCCAAATCGGTTAATCTGGTCCCGAGAATTGAGCGAAGAATTAAAAAGTCATGAGAAAATATGATTTGAATATATGTTCTTGTGATAACGCCCTCAATAGGGCAGATAGGACGCTTGTTTTTAGTGATAATGATTCACTAACATCTTGAGAAGGTTCCTGTTTTTAAATCATGACAATAGGTTTCATAGGTTCCGAGAAATCACTGAAAAGGTAAAAAAAAATATGACGTTTTCCTATATTGTTTTCCTAAATTTTGTATTTTGTCATAGCTGTGCATGTTGTTTTTGTGGTCGTTGTGTTAATAATATAAAAATTCATCAATATCAATATTTTTTGGTGTAATATTTAAGTTAATTAATTAATAAAAGAAACTATATAAAATCAATATCAATATTCTGCGATTTTTATAACATCACAAAATGTTACAAATTGATACATACTACTGTTGCCAATATCAAAATACTATAAATAATATTCATATATTCTGTAAATGTATATTCATAATAAGCGCATATTAAAATAAATCGGTATTTTATTTTATTTTTACAAAATTCTGAAATTTTTAGAGTTGAAAAAATAGTATGGTTTTAAGAGTTGTATTTTTAGTACATGTATAAACCCTGCATACTTGCTTTCAAAAGTAGTAGATAGGTAAGCCATAAAATATTTATTTACCCTGTAAAAAAAATTGTTTAGAAAAATACTATTTTTTGTCAGATGTTAATTACAATAAATTTTTAAACTTTGTTATTTAATGTCGGGACGGGGGCAAACGCCATTCCCAAAATTTTGTTTCAACAATTATCCACATTAAGAATAACCGCGGAGCTCAGCTCAATCAATGTGCAATGATCGAGCCTTGCCCTGGGAAACATGCGTTTATGCTTCTCTTAACACAAACACCATTCCCAACTACCAAAAATTTTTGACACGAGCTATTCACATTATGAATAGTCGCGGAGCTCAACTCAATCATAGTGCAATGATGAAGCTTCGCCCTGGGAAACATATATTCATGCTTTTCTTAGCACAAACCGAACTTCTTATGGCACATTAAAAATAAACTAATTGAGAAGTGCAATTCATCAGTACGCTGTATTATAATACTATTTTCTTATTTTACTAGTAGCTAGTAAACAAAGTGATCGTATCATTGTGAACGAAATAGAATTGAAATTGTATGCAGATTTGTTTTACTTAAAAAACCTGTTTCTACAGATAGTGAATAAAATCCAAGTAAACATTTTATGCAATAAATGATCATGTAGAGTCTTTTTGACTCATATGTGCTATTAAAACAGTTATAAATGCGCCCTTTTGCTGATCACAAAATATTCTTTTGTTGGGATTAAATATTACCTTACCCACGAATCTTCTTGAGAGTCCTTTTTATCCGCTTTTCTAATCAGTTTCGACTCATTTTTGAGTCTTATTTAATGTAATTTTTCTATAAATCACTTTCTAAGAGAAAGCAAAAATCATTATCTAGTCTTTTTCTAATAGCGCATGTGATTAAGCAGTTTTTAATCATCAAAAGTGCTCGAAGAAGACACAGTAAGGTAATTTTTGTTAAAACAATCTTCGAAATGATGACTGGGATATCGTATATTTTTGTTAACACACAAACATATGCATAGCAGCACGAGTAAACCGAACTCAAATTGGCTTCTTATATGTATACAGCCGAACAAAAATGAAAATACTCACCAAAGAGTAAAGTAAGCAACAATTTCATTCAGTCTTATGGAAGCTTTTGAACAAAGCAAGTCTATGTCGCGTTGTCTTGTGAATTTTTACATTTTTTTTTAACAGGTACTAGTGATGCCAGGCGATTTTTTCAGAAATCTCTACGCTTATGAAAAAAATTCCCTTTTTTCCCTACACTACTTTTTTTTAAATTTATTTTTAATTTGTACATTTTCAATTTCAATTATGTAAATATAAAAAATAAGATAAAAATATCATGAGAATTACATAAGAATAATATAAAAAAAACATACAGATATTATAAAAAAAATATTTTTGCAATTCTGTTTAATTCATCTTTTTGATATGGTTAGATGTGCATTTAAAATTTACACAATTAAAGGTGTGTTTACACTATGTGTATTTTCCATATGTAAATTCAGTTTTACGATCCATACGTAATTCGGCGTATGTGTCAAAATTGGCGTTTTATATACAATTCATCATTTTGCGATCAAACGTACATATGTATTTCCGTATGACATAACCTCTAAATGTAAACAACAGCTGATTTAATTTGTGAATTTACAAAAAGTTATTGTTAAAAATAAAGTAATATATTTTTTATATTTTTTAATTGTTAATTAATATTAAACAATTTATTTTTCTTTCAATATTTATCTTTATAATTTACTCTGTTTTTCTTTCGCCACAAGCAGTATTGTATTTTAATATGGTTGTCATGCCAAAATATAACCTGCTCTAATTGAAAAATTTACATATGTTTTGCCAAATGTGTTGTACATAAACAGTTTTTGAAAGGGTTCACACTATGTGTACAAATTGCACGTGCTAAAACAATAAGAAAAACACAAGCAAAACACATAGTGTGAACGCAGCTTAATTAAAATGGCTTGCAAATGAGATGTTACAACTCAAACAGAATATTTGTTCTTGGTTTTCAGTGTTGCCGTTTTAGCTTTTTAGTTGTTAGATTTAGCAACTTTTTTTTGGCGTTTAGCATCCAAAATTTCTCAAAAGATGCTAGATGCTAACTTAGAATCTTTTATTAATAAAATGTTGCTTTTAGCATCTTTTAATGGTATTGATATGTTTTTATTTCTCAAAGTGTAGTACAGTAATTTTGTGTACTACTCCTTTTACCACTCTGCTCGTTTCTTTCAACAAATATAACAAAACATTTTGAAATAGAAGAATGTAAACACCAACAACAGTTTTTAATGAATTTGAAAGTCGATTGCCAAAAAATATTATTGTATTAAAAAAATGCCAAAATTTTCAATACAAAACACATTAAAACGGGTAAAAGAACAGATAACGAATATATTAGAAGAGTTTAAATTTATATCATCTGAAACAGAAAAAATTCAAATCCAATGGAGTTATATCACAGAACAAAACTGGGATACAACACTGAATACAACCTCTTTATGGATTGAAAAATTCTATTGGCGAAAATCCATTTTAGGAGTTATCAATATTTGTATTGTCTATATTAGTTTTGTCTTTCTCAAAAGCCGAAGTTGAACGTTTGTTTAGTTTAATAGCTTTAGTTAAAAGCAAATTTCGAACAGAATAAAATCCGAGTTGTTATGTTCTGTAATACGTATAAAAGAAGGATTGAAATTGAACAATCGGTGCTGTCACACTTACAATATACCGAGCGATGTCGTTGATAAGAGTCGATCGTCAGAAATATATCAGAGCCAAGAAGAACTTGAACATGAAGACATCACAGAAATGTTAGATTCCATAAACCAATTATTCTAATATAATCGTATCTTTTGATAATGTAATTTCTGTTATATTTTAAATAAAAAAAAAATCCCTCTAAAATTAAAATTATTTAATTTAAGTTTAAAATAAACTCAATTTGATGTTAATAAAAATTTCAGATGAAATTCAAAAAATTTTAATTAAAATTTAAAAAATATAAATCGAAACATATGTTTTATATTAATTTTTCGATTTAAAAACCAAAGAATTTATTAATAAGTATATAATTTTTCAGTATAAAGGTAATGAAATTTGAAAAAAAAAAATTTAGCATCCAGTACGTTTAAGCATCTTTTTTTGCAATTTAGCATCTTTACAATTTCAAATTATGGCAATACTGTTGGTTTTAAAAGATTTTTTATAACAGTGGTTATAAGCATGACATGTACATATACTTAGATCTGATTTATCGCATTTTAATATATTTTCAAAAGCCTTGCATTTGCATTTATAGTCGTCACCTTTGACCTGCTCCAGCCATCCAACTAACTGAAGCAAAATCTTTATGTTCTGTATTTCTTTAATGTGTTTTCAGCATCATCGAAAAACGAATCGAACATTTTTCTAAAATTAATTATGTTTCTAAAATTAATTATGTTCAAATTTATAATATTTTAATGTTATGCACAAAACAGTGTTTTATACTTGTCATTGTTATTAAAGAATCCACATATTTACTTCCTTCATATTATAGAATTATTACCAGACTTAAAAAGACTTTAAAGTTTAAAATTGAAAAAAATTATGCGATATTTAACAAATACATTCAAAATAGTTTTGACTGAATTTTTTGGCAGTTTTAGTTTTGCCTTGTATCAGTAAAATGTTCAGATATTAACTAAAAAAACAGTTTGTTAAATATTTTCATCTTAATTATCTTAATTAATTTAAAGACACAAAGATAGATTTAATACAATAAAAAGAAGTAAGAGTTGAAAGTTGATCTATGCGGACTCACAAATGTGCCCTATACTAATAGGTTTGGAAAATTGAAAAGGATTGTAAAAAATAAAATGCACCTTTATATTAAAAAATTTAAATTAAAAAGAAAATTACAAAATAAACCATTTACCTGGTTAAACTTAATATTGTTTGTAATTATCTGGATCAGGTTAGTATTTAAAATGGGATAAATCGGGAGTCATTCTGCCAATTTATGACCTAAAATATGTAGACACCTCTATAAAATGCTGAAAATTCAGAGCATTTGTTGTAATAATTCAGTAATAGGTTTATCAAAGTGTTTACATATTCAAATATTTCCAGATATTAATGTAAACGTAAAACCCAGGTGGAGGGTATCAAAGATTCGGCATAGCCGAATTTAACACTCTTACTTGTTTTTTTTTAAGTTCATATAATGATTGGTGGCAACCCCGTTTTAAAAAATATATAGAATATGGGTATTAAACTTCATAGATTATTTAAACCGGACAACATTAACACGTGACACACCGAGGTCAAAGGAAAATTTCAGTATAAAACAAGTAAGAAAATTATAGTCGGTCTAGACCGACTATACGATACCCTATACCATGCGTTTAGAAACCCTATCTCTTAGGCCCAACTAACTGGACATAGAAAATAAGCAAAAACCAAATTTGAGTGGGATTTTTATTAATTTTTTTGGCTGCAGATATGAAAAAGTTCATATCGGATGCTATATCTATATGGGGACTAGGTCCAAAAATGGACCGATCCTGATCATGTTTGGAAAAGTCTCTTGTATTTTGCAAAAATATATACAAACCAAATCTGAGAAGAATCAGTGCAATATTTTTGCTTTTTAATAGATTTAAGTGAAGATCGGGAAGCAGCCCTATATGGGGCCAAAGGGATCATTTTTGGACTACTCATTAATGGATGTAATGAACGCATATAAACCCAATTTGAGTAAGATCTATATGACAATTTGGACCTTATGGCAATTTATGTCGATTTCATAGGGGTAATTTGTATGGGGGCTAGGTCTGAACATGGACCGATTCTCACCAGTTTTAATAGCGTTCATCCCATGGCCGATAAAAGCTTATATACCAAATTTCATCAAAATATATTCATATTTGCGACCTGCAGTTTGATTACAAGCTTTACATGGACACACAGACGGACGGACGGACGGACGGACGGACGGACATTGTTAAATCAAATCATAAAGTGATTCTGATTCGATCGGTATAATTAAAGATGGGTCTAGGTCAAATATTTTTGGTTGTTACAAACAGCAGCACAAAGTCATTATACCCAAACCACATAGTGGTATAGGGTATAAAAATGATTCTGATTCGATCGGTATAATTAAAGATGGGTTTAGGTCAAATATTTTTGGTTGTTACAAACAGCAGCACAAAGTCATTATACCCAAACCACATAGTGGTATAGGGTATAAAAAAAATATATATAATTATGCGCCGTGCTTTCTGAATTATTTTAATAATATACATATCCATACGTATATTCTCTTTGGTTTTGAACACACATGCACTTTTTTTTTTAATTTTAAATTAACCGTTTCTAAATGATCAACACGATTATTCGCAAATGTAAAATTATTTAAATAAAATATAACGCATGAGCTGGCATCTGCGACGTTTCCTTTTAGAATTAATGGAAATAGTTATGTATATGTTTATACCCATCCCCCCTCCTCCTATATATGTCTCATCCATGGAGTGATAAAACTTTTGTATAATAAGAAAAAAAAATTTTAGTATAAAAATTTTGTAGGTTACTTTCTTTTTTAAGGAATATAAAATATACATGGGCAAGGCCACCGTCAGTAACGTCACGCTCGTATACATATTTTGATCAATATCTTTACAAAATACAATTATATCTCCCAACTTGAGACCGGCATATGAAAGTTGTCGTCATAACTGTTGTTTCATACGCAGACAATTTTGCTGTATCTCGTTTTGTTGTGAAGTTATGACCATTTTAAGCCGTCAGTAACGTCACCGGCTTTTGGAAGTGTCTTTTTAAGTTACTGAACGTTTGTGTAAAAATGAGCGAATTGAAAAGAGTTCATGTTTATTATTGCCCAATATATTAAAAAAGGAAGGATGAAAGATGATTTTTATCTAAAAGGTGGGCTTAACATTTTATGTTTTAATCACGTAAATGACATAAAAGCAGTGTCAGTAACGTGACGCAAAATGTCAATAACGTCACACGTACGAACATCGTTGGGAATTTCGTGTTTTTTTTCTTGGGTTAATGGTCCCTCTATTAACGGCCAAAAAATCATAGTAGAGGGGAGATATTAAGACAAACTCACTTTTCGCACTAATCTCATAAAAAAAAAAATTGAAGTAAATCGGGCTTGCCCTTTAGAGCCGATTTTTGTATGAGTGTTAGTTAATTAAATTATCTCTTCAACGATGTGTATAGCTTTCTTCTTACTTTTCCGTTTTAGCGGCTATTTAGTACGAAAAATGTTGAATTGACTTCTGTTTTTCTTTTTTTTTTGCGAGATATTTGTGAAATTTCTTTCTAAATGGTGATAAAAATTTTGTGTCAGTATTTTGAACTAAAGCCAGGACACTCTGTAAAATAAAACAAGTAAGAAAATTATAGTCGGTCTAGACCGACTATATGATACCCTATACCATGGTTTAGAGACCCTATCTTTCGGTCCAACTACTTCGATATAGAAAATAAGCATAAACAAAATTTCAGTGGGATTTTTATTAATTTTTTTGGCTGCAGGTATGAAAAAGTTCATATCGGATGCTATATCTATAAAGGGACTAGGTCCAAAAATGGACCGATCCTGATCATGTTTGGTAAAGGCTCTTGTATTTTGCAAAAATATGTACAAACAAAATTTGAGAAGAATCAGTGCAATATTTTGGTTTTTTAATAGATTTAAGTGAAGATCGGGAAGCAGCTCCATATGGGGTCAAAGGGATCATTTTTGGACTACTCATTAGTGGATGTAATGAACGCATACAAACCCAATTTGAGTAAGATTTATATGACAATTTGGATCTTATGGCAATTTATGTCGATTTCATATGGGTAATTTGTATGGGGGCTAGGTCTGAACATGGACCGATTCTCACCAATTTCAATAGCGTTCATCCCATGGCCGATAAAAGCTTATATACCAAATTTCATCAAAATATATTCATATTTGCGACCTGCAGTTTGATTACAAGCTTTACATGGACACACAGACGGACGGACGGACGGACGGACATTGTTAAATCAACTCAGAAAGTGATTCTGATTCGATCGGTATAATTAAAGATGGGTCTAGGTCAAATATTTTTGGTTGTTACAAACAGCAGCACAAAGTCATTATACCCAAACCACATAGTGGTATAGGGTATAAACACATTATTATCGGAAAATAAAAAAGTCTTTATTAATTTCAGTCTTGTTAGTTATTGCAAAATTAAAGCATCACTTCAGTTGTATTTTTATTTTTAAACATAAATAAACAAAAAATATCACCAAAAAAAGAGAAATTTTGGGTGTCTTTAGCTGATTGTTTTAATTTCTGTCGATTTTTTGCTTCTTTCGCGGCCAGCATTAGTTGGCATTATTTGGCATTAGTTGTTCTTCCTCTTTCTGTTAGCCCTCAGTTTTTCATTGCTTCGACCTTTTTATTTTTGTACTCGTCATATTTGTTGCTTTATTTTAGCTTTTCAACATAACGCTTGTCTCTTTGTGCACCAGGAATCGGAGTCTAGCAATTAAATACCAAATTATTAAGCAAAAAAGTAAAAAAAATAAAATAAAAAAAATTCCGTCAGTAACGTCACGCAATCTTTTTCTGCAAAAATTCCCTGCTATATGCAAATAAGGCTTCATTTAATCATTGATTATGAAAGTACTTCAAAAATACTCAAAAAAATCAGCTCATCCAATCTCTTTTCTAATTAGTTAATGCATAAAAAACATCTCATAAAAATTTGTCAGTAACGTTACCATTTATTTGCGGCTGATTACTTTAAGCCGTAATTGGTCCAAAAGCCAAGCTTTGTAAACAAATTTGCCTGCTCATCAATAGTTTGATTTATATTCTATCCAAAAAAAGTAATCATCTGCCTAAAGTACAAAAAAATAACAACAAAATTTACCTTTTTCGCCGGCATTGGTATATTTTCCAACTACGCCTTGCGCCTGCCACTTATGAAAAGAATGTAAAATGTCAAAGCAGACACAAATTTTGCACTGGCATACAGTGCTGCCGTATTCTATACATATTTGATATTTGAAATGTAAAAAAAATTTTTGGCAGAAAAAAAAAATGTGGTTTCATTTTTCGTGGCCTTGCCCATATGTTTTAAATTATAAAATATTTAAAAGGTATTGAAATTGAATAAATAATACATATCATAAAACTGTAATAATAAAAAAGTTTAAAAATCACTAAAATTATTTTAAAAAAAAATAATTTAGAAATTGTTTGCGAAAAAAGTGTTATTAGGTAACAAATGCTGAAGCTTGAAATCCAACAAAAATTAGAACATATATCTATTTAAAAAAAATCATTACAACTTCATTTTCTTTGCCTTCATCAGTGATTATATTAAACCATTATTAACTGATTACATTTTTTAAAACACAATTTTTGAATTTAAGGCGGCAGACAGTGGATCATTTCACGAGAAGGCGGTCAAAAATCCATAACTATTTATTGGATTGGAATTTTTTGCTTGGTAGATGGGACTTTAGCCTTTAAGTTTTGCTATAAAACGGAATTATCAACAGATAATAAAAAAAAGTTATAAAGGGTTTAAAATACATTTTCATTTTTAGTTGAATTTTAGTATTTGTTAAGATTTTTAGAATTCTCTAAAGTGGCCTTCTAAGGTCATTTGTTTTCAAAATAAATAAAAGACTATTTATTTATTATTCATCCGACGTTTCGTTTGAGATTCCCAACATCCTCAGGGACAATTTTATTAATCTGGCAACGTTATAAGGAATTACAATAAAAGAACCATAAGTTAATTACAAATTTCAAAAATACATAATATATTTTTATAGAAACATTTTACTCACATATAGTCTTTTTTTGTCGAATTTAATACATTTAATAAACAATATATTCTGTTTTACATACACAACATAAAACACAAAATTAATTTAATGCAAATGTAGAAAATAAATAAAAGTAAATATCACAATAAAAATGCCTTAAACTAGTATCTCAGCTTAAAATTAGAAACTAAAATAAAGCTATTGTATAATTTGCGTTTGTTTTATCTTTGTCTTCTTTTTTGTTTATTGCACAATTTATTTGTTGTTGTATCCGAAGGCTTTCTAATGTGTATCGTTTATTTTCCCTTCGTTCCTTGTCTAATATTCTAACATTTGCTAGATCAGACGTATATTCGTTTTCATTACAATGTTGTGCTAGTGCAGTTGTGTGTTTACCTTTTTTAATGTCTGTCTCGTATTCTGTAACTCTTGTGTTTAAACTTCTCTTGGTTGTTCCTATATAAATTTTACCACAGCTTTCATCTGTGTTGCCCATATCTTTAATTTCATAAACTACATTGCTTTGTTGTCCTTTTTCTATTTTTGTTTTTTAATGGTTTAATTGTTTTGTTGGCTTTGTATGCCAGTGTAATTTTATCGTCGTCTATTATTTGTTTTATTTGTTAATTTTCGGTCAACTTGGGTATATATGAGAGGCTGCAAAATTTGGTGTTGCCAGATGTATCGTTTTTATTATTGTTTGTTGAATTCCCATTTATTGCCCTTGTAATTAAGTTATTTATTATATGGTTTGGGTAACTATTGTTCGATAATATTTCTTTAATTTTATTTATATTTTTGGTTTTAAATTTATCGTCGCTTAATGATAAAACTTTGTTTATAAAGTTTATTGCCGTATTTGTTTTCTGTGATGTTGGCTGTGTTGAGTGAAAGTTTATCAACCGTCCAGATGATATTGATTTTGTGTACCAATCGGTAATAATGCGATTGTTTTCCCTGTGTAATTTCATATCAAGAAATGGGATAGAATAATTTTCTTCTCTTTCTAGTGTGGACTTTAATTTATTGTGATAATTATTAAATGTTTTCAGTATGAGTTCCTCGTCCTTTTGCCTTATAATTGCGAACATATCGTCCACGGACTTCGTCATTAATTTCATTTCAATATTTTGTTTTTTCAAATCTTCGATTACATTTTCCAACAGCGTATCCAATACAATATCTGCTATTGTCGGGAAAAGTGGATTTCCCATCGGCATACCATATGTTTGATGGTATAACGATTTTTCATATATAAAATAGTTGTTGTCGTTGAGACAAAATTGTAACAGTTTTACAAATTGCGCCCTGGGTATTTTTATATATTATATTTGTCTATTTTTTCAGTTAAGTTTACAACTAATACGTTAAATTTTGTCACAAGGGCCAAAAATTGGCTTTTTTTCGAGTTCAAATATAATTTATTAAGCAGTGAACGTAAAAGCTACCTGATATTGGTTCAAGATAGAGAAGTTTCAATGAAAAAGTCGTATGTTTTTACTTTAGTTAAAATTTTTTTTATTGTATTTTTAACCCTTTCACGCCGACATTAAACATTTTTCAAGTCTATGTAGTTGTTAGTTTGGACCTATATATGAATTGATATCAGTTTCAAAGTCCTATGTATCATGGTTTAGCCGTTATGAAATATTGCCTATAGACAACATTGTGTCTGAAAAATGACTAACCACCATCTGAAAGTATATTTTATTTTTTTTTCTAATTTTCTTACCTACAAACAATATTTTGAAGCATTTAAATTTAAAATTTTAAATATCTATTATTTTTTTTTTGATTATCTCTAAACTCACTATTTGCAGAAAAAAAATTTTACATGAGCAATCAAATAAGAATAGCTCCCAAATGATCTCTATCGATACTTACAATAAAATATTTGCAATTAGGATTGCACAATAGATCAAGCTACTCTGAGAAAAAAACGGCAGGAGAAAAAAATAAGTAGAAAAATTTTCATAATGAAGCAATCTATTCAATTAAAACATAATTATCACAATGTTTAATAAATCGCTGATGAAGGCTGCAATGCCAGAAACCGGTCCGATTAAGAATACAGTGCAGTTATAAATTTTTGAAATACATGCTTTCTTCTTCTTTACCACGCCCCATTTAAAAAAATAAGAATTACGGGAGTTATAAGCTAAAATATACAATGTTGCCTATATACAACATCGGGCATTAAAGGGTTAAATATTTCTATATCAATTTTTATTGTAAACTAGCTGTTTTTACCCGGTTTTGCACGGGATAAAAAGGCCTTTGACTGAAAAATGGTTCACTATGCTTACCAGGCGCTGAGTACATAGTCCCCAATGAACAAATTCCCCAATAAAATGAACTTTCTCCCCAAAAATTTGTATGGGCAGTAAATTCATTATACCCTATACCACTATGTGGTTTGGGTATAATGACTTTGTGCTGCTGTTTGTAACAACCAAAAATATTTGACCTAGACCCATCTTTAATTATACCGATCGAATCAGAATCACTTGCTGAGTTGATTTAACAATGTCCGTCCGTCCGTCCGTCCGTCCGTCTGTGTGTCCATGTAAAGCTTGTAATCAAACT
Source organism: Cordilura impudica (assembly GCA_963682025.1). Taxonomy (NCBI): domain Eukaryota; kingdom Metazoa; phylum Arthropoda; class Insecta; order Diptera; family Scathophagidae; genus Cordilura; species Cordilura impudica. Next base: position 225,974,005 of record OY821520.1, on the reverse strand, counting down.
GCAGGTCGCAAATATGAATATATTTTGACGGTATATAAGCTTTTGTCGGCCATGGGATGAACGCTATTGAAATTGGTGAGAATCGGTCCATGTTCAGACCTAGCCCCCATACAAATTACCCATATGAAATCGACATAAATTGCCATAAGATCCAAATTGTCATATAGATCTTACTCAAATTGGGTTTGTATGCGTTCATTATATCCACTAATGAGTAGTCCAAAAATGATCCCTTTGACCCCATATAGAGCTGCTTCCCGATCTTCACTTAAATCTATTAAAAAACAAAAATATTGCACTGATTCTTCTCAAATTTTGTTTGTACATATTTTTGCAAAATACAAGAGACTTTACCAAACATGATCAGTATCGGTCCATTTTTGGACCTACTCCCTTTATAGATATAGCATCCGATATGAACTTTTTCATATCTGCAGCCAAAAAAATTAATAAAAATCCCACTCAAATTTGGTTTTTGCTTATTTTCAATGTCCAGTTAGTTGGGCCTAAGAGATAGGGTTTCTAAACGCATGGTATAGAATATCGTATAGTCAGTCTAGACCGACTATAATTTTCTTACTTGTTTTTTATTTCAATTCAAAATTTTTTGATTTTTTAATTTAGAAGTTTTTTTAAGATGCTGCAGCAAAAATGCTTCAAAAATAAGTTCCGAAACCGCTTTAAGTTTTTTTTTTAAGTTTATTTATAAACATCAAATATAACGGAATCGTTTGCAAATTAAAGGAATCAGAACTTTTAAAAATTGAATTACTTCATTCAATAAGTGATCATCATTGAGCAGAGACGTCAAATTCAAGTTTCAGAAATGAAAAACTAATGCGACGTTTAGCAACTGCTTATAGTATATGTGTGGCCTATTTTGATCAACAGGTAATTATTTCACATACTTAGAAAAAATTTATCATACGACATTTCACTAAGCTGTGTTCCGCGAGCGAGTCGCGTACGCTTTGGCGCGTTTGGCAGCCACACCCGTACTGCCGCGCAGTTGTTGTCAACTTATTTTAATCGCCAAAATATATTTTTCAGATCATTGCGATATTTTAGCTGAGCTGCGTTCCGCGCACCGCTTCCTCGCAGCTACTACTCGTGCTGCCGCTTAGTTCTCGTTAACTTATTTTAATCCCTAAAACATATCTTTCAGAGCATCGACATATTTTATCTGAGCTGTGTTCCGAGAGCACTTCGCGTCCGCATCCGTCGGGTCCGCGTCCGCGCGCCGATTCCGTGCGTTTGGCAGGCACACCTGTGCTGCCGCGCAGCTGTTGCCAATTTATTTTAATTGTCAAAATATATTTTTCAGATCATTCCGATATTCTAGCTAAGCTGTATTCCCCGTGCACGTAGATTCCGCGCAACGATTTGATGCTATTGAAAAGAATACTCATTTTAAATGCATTTATTGTAGGACATATATTGAGAGCAGCATGGAAATTTTCACTAAAATAAATATTTAACAAAATTCATGAAATAAAAATATGTAAAAATTTAAGAATGAATTTGGGAAGTAAGTTCATTTTTTATTTCGATTAAAAAAAATGGGGAATTTGTTCTTTTCTTTTGGGAACCTTTTTTTAAGTTTGGTGAATTTGTTCACCATATAGTTATTACCGTGTAAGCCAAATTTCAGAGAAATCCGTTGAAAAGTACAAATTTGTATAGGGTAAAATATACCACAAAGCAAAGTATGAATTTTATATGAAAATTGGGCGTAAAATTAGGCGTGGTCGGTAAAAATCATATGGCGACCTTCCCTAGAATATCTACTAAACTTCGGAGAAAGCCATTGAAAAATAAAAGATTGTATAGCAATCAAATAAAGAAACAAATAAAAGGAAAAAATAAGTTTTATATACATAGAAGTGGGCGCAAAGTAGGCGTGGCCTGTAAGAAGCATATGGTGACCTTCCCTGTAGTATAGAGATCGTGTGACCAAATTTTAGACGTCCCTTGAAAAATAAAAATTTCCATAGTGAACAAATATACCAAAAAGCAGAAAATTAATTTTGTATAAAAAGTGGGCGTAGAAGTAGGTGTGGCCGGCAAGAATCATGTGGCGACCTCTCTGGAGTACAGAGATCGTGTGTAGCAAATTTCAGAGAAATCCATTTAAAAAACAGTATGTAGCGAACAAATGTACCAAAAAACAGAATATGAATTGTATACAAAAAGTGGGCGTGACAGTAGGCGTGGCAGGTACGAAGCATATGGCGACCTTTCCTGGAGTACAGAGATCGTGTGTACCAAATTTCAGAGAATTCCGTTAAAAATAAAAATTTCTATAGCAAACAAATATACCAAATAACAGAAAACGAATTGTATACAAAAAGTGGGCGTAAAAGTAGATATGGCCGCAGGAATAACACGGTGACCTGGCCTGGGGTGCAAGGATCGTGTGTACCAAATTTCAGAGAAATCCGTTGAAAAATAAAAATTTGTATAGCGAACAAATATGAATAAAACAGAAAATGAATTTTACATAAAAAGTGGGCGTAAAAATGGGCGTGGCCGGTAAAAAGTATATGACGACCTTTCCCAGGGTATAGAGATCCGTTGAAAAATAAAAATTTGTATAGCGGTCAAACAAACAAACAAACAAACAGAAAATGAATTTTATATATGTATATAGATTTATAAAATATAGAAATTCTTAAATCAAGAAAAATTGTTAACTATATAAAAAAGAGTATAACTTATTGTTAGTGTACTGAAAAATTACTTTAAATCAATCAATTTTAGTAAATATTTCTTGTAAATTGCCTTGATTTTCATCTCCTAAAAGTTGTTTAGATTCTTTCGTCAAAATATGTCCAAATAGGTATAATTATCTCACAATACATCCAGTGAATGATCTGCGGTTTGAGACCCCATCGCCATACGCCTTCTTAGTCCTCTGCTCCACGTTACTCCATAACGCCAGGCTTACCAGGAGTATGGTTACGAATCAGTTTAATACCATAGAGCTTGTACCTCGTATCTATCTCAATCCTACAATCGTTATATTTTAATTTTTAGATTATTTATGCACATATACATCTAATTTCCACTATTTCGGTATGAAAAATGCGGAAAAAATCGGGAAAAATATTTTTGAATGTTTACAAAAAAATTATGTACTGAAAAAATTCCTTTTCTGTCTTAAATATTCGAAATTTAAAATACACATTTATTATGTTTTCATAAAAATACATTATATGTACCAGGTTGCCATCACCAAATATAACAGATCTGTTCGGGAAAAATCGGCTAAAATCCGAACTAGCCGTTTTATCAAATTAAGCTGAAATACGTTCGCACTAAACCTAAACTACGAGTAATAAATGTGAATTTTGATCGAAAAATTTGTATGTGCCATAATATAAATCCCCATAAAATTATAGAGTTTTTTTTAAATAACTCGATCTTTTGGGCACATTCGGGCATGTCTTATACTGGATAAACCTTGCAAATACCTTTTATATGATGTCCAATTTGTATATGGTATCTTTGCATCAACTGTGACAAATCTGAGAGAAAAAATGAAAAAGACGGCCATTGGTTGGTACCCTTTTTCCTGAAATAGGATATTGGTTGGGTTACAAATTAATAAGGGTCAGTTATTTTTTCGTTTTCTATAGCATATCCAGATTTCAGGGCAGTCTGCCTTTCTTTTTTTTCTTACTTATAATTTTTACTAATTTTTTGTAAATCGCACTCAAAGTCATATTTTTTTTTTTACAAATTTTTCTCTTTAATGCTTTCGGCAATCCATTAGACAATAGACTAAACAAGCGAGAAGTACGAATGGCAACACGGTGAATACCAGCATAAATCGTATCAACGTACAACGTATTGTAAAAATGTTAGTAGCTGTGTTTCAACATATACATATACATACATATTTATATACCACACTAAACTGTATCGATTAGATAAAATGACCAAAATTTTGGCAGAATGCGCTATGTTTGGGCCTATGCTAAGTTTGGGCCTATCAATTGATAATATCTAGAAAATATGACCCATTCCGATTTGAAAAAGAAAAATTTTAGAGCAACGGAAGATTTTAAGGAATATTACCAACTAAAATTTTTTCTCTGTTTTCAAAATCTGTAATGATAGAATGTTTCGGTACTAAAATAAAATTATTTTAAATAGGCTGGGTTCTAACTAAAAGTTCACTCTGCTGTTAGAAAATTAAACCAAGTTTTGATATTTCTAATATTATTTCAGCAAAAACATAGGGTGTTACTAATACAGTATTGATGATCTAAAATTTTCTTAGCATTTACGCAATATGCGAATATTGATTAGACATAGAAATTCTCTTGTGAACATGCTCAATCCACTAATAATCATTTCAAATAGAAATGTTTGTTTTTTATTGAGTTTTTTTTTAACTTCTTAATATAATGAAGTTTAATGTATAAATTTTTATTATTCTCTTACCAAATATCATTAAAACAACATTTAAAATTAGAATTTTTCTAAAAAATTTTCTAGATGATGCCAAAACTAAAACTTGTTAAAATTTTTGCATCCGTCATTTTGATATCCCTGGTAGTCATAATATTGTTGGATATTTTAAATATTGGTGAAAAAAGTAATATAATGAAATTAATAAAACTGAATAAAGATTCGGAAGAGTTCTTGTCAAATATACAGAATAATGTAAATAAAATACCAGACTTTCAAAACAAAGGTAAGTTTCTGGGAAATGTTATGGGATTTAATTGAAGCGAGGTTCAGTTATAGCAGCGATTTTCTGATCAAAAACATTTAAAAAAATGTTTGGCTAAACCGATGTTAAAACTGATAACAATTCTTTCCCTCGTTATAATTTTTCTTTTGTTCTCTTTACACAGAATCTTCCATCGAAGAACTTTTTTCAGAATTTCAAAACAATTTACCAAATGTACCTTTTAGCTACAGTTTAAACTATAACAATCAAACCAAGCCACAGAATAATGTTTGCGCCATGTTTCCATCGCTGAAATTACTAAATTATTACAACAACTATTGGCAAACATATCATATTGAAAATGTAACCATTCAATTATATGGCGCCTATTATGATGAACGAACAGCTCAGGGCCAGTTTAAAGCTACTGTGCGCATACTGGCTATGATTAATCAAATAACAGCGCCATTTCCACGGTCTTATTGTCAACTGTGGTTTGACAATGATAGAGAACCTGTGATAACAACAATAAAGAATTACAAATTAATATGGATGACAAGATGGGGTCACGGTGTCGGTATATACTATCCTTACTTGATGACATGTGATATGCCCTCTGGTGAACGTATACCCAAAGCAGTGACCATTGTGCAGCGTAAATGTGATATGTCCAAAAATGCCTTAACAGTTATTTACGATAAGCCCAAAGAGAAATTACCATTTGCTGTGTGTGTCAAAGGTTTGGATTATCCTTTTACTGATATATCAGCACGTTTGGTAGAATGGTTGGAAATGATGCGCATTTTAGGAGCTAGTAAAGTATATTTCCATCATATAGCAACTCATACAAATGTAATGAAAGTTTTGAGTTATTATCAACAACTGGGCTTCATAGAATTACAAGCCATAAGTTCGATCAACGGTATAGTGGGTATACCTCATTTACAGCATTGGCTAGTGAAGCCAAATTTGTTGATAAAACGTCTTGATGAACTGATACCATATAATCAGTGTTTCTATCGTAACATCTATAAATACGATTATATTGCTCTCTCAGATATAGATGAGGTTATAATGCCTTTGGGTAATCGTACATCATGGCATGATCTCGTAGAGGACACTAAAATTTATGAAAATTTGCAAAAGTGTGTGACTGCCCTTTGTGTTCAAAATATATATTTTCCATATTCGAAGGATAACTTTTCTCTAATACATTCAACTGATGCTACTGCTCGGCCATCCGAAATCCCTTCCTATATGTTTATGTCGAAGCGGCCGTATCGCCTTAAAAATCACAGCCCCGTTGGTATAAACACCAAGTGTCTGCATAATACCGAACAAGCTTTGACGCTGCATAATCATTATCCCCGCTCGTCATTAAATGGTTGTAGACCAAAGAACCTGCCTAATACGACGGCTCAATTACAACACTATCATGACATTCATCCGGATAAGAAAATTCAGGAACTAGTATTGGATAATAATATTGAACGTTTTGAAAGTGTTTTAATCGAAAAAACTACAAAAGTACTAAAAAATTTGAGACTATTGTGATTAACTTAAGGTTGGACTAGGACTAGGTTATCCAAGCAAAATAGTGAATTAGTTATTTTAAGTTTCTATTATTAATCTTTTGTTAAACCAATTACTTAAGTGATAAAATGAGAAATTGTCAATAAAGTTAATAACTCAATGCCGCAATTATTTAAAATCCATTTCGATATGTCATAAAATAAATCACCGACTATACGATACCACATACCATAAGTTTTACAAAGAGTTATTTAAAATAGAGCATTTTATCAACTTTTTACTAGTATAATTAGAGATTAATTCAATTAAATGAAAGCTTAATAAATCAGCTTTAAAGTAAAAAAGTAAAACAAAATTAGCAACAACCAAACTGGCACACTTAATGAAAATTGGAAAAAAAAATCGTACTTCGTCGCGTTTTCTGTCAAAAGTTTAATTAAAAAATAATATTATAAGTCAGGATTTAAATGTGATTTAATTTCTAAATATTATTTGAAAACAGGGACAATCATCAATAAACATTCGCGGACTTATAATAAGCCACCATAAAAAAGGATAAGTGATAAGAGAGATTAAAAGACTGGTAACTTGAAGCCAATCCACCATAGATTATATTCTTAAAAACTAAAAAAAGTTTCAAGAGGTTGGAAACCGACCAAAAAAAACAGCAACTGAAATATTTTTATTTACCTGATGAGCTATATACATATATTGAGAAAAACCAAAAATAATTCTTTTCTATGTGCTACAAGGTTGATAGAAATAGCTACGATAGACCTGTGAAAGAGAGCCAGTTTTTCCACCAATCTAAATAAGCTATGACAAGAAAATTTGGGAGGGAGAATTTGCAGTCAGGAGTAAGATTAATAAAAAAATATATACCACAGACTAACCGATTTTCTGCTCTGGTAAAAGGTTTTAATTACGGACGAGTTTAGCAAGTTTAACCTTTTCGGCTGGGATGGTTACAATCACCAGCCCAAACTCAAAATACTCTGACCACAGAGTAGTAGTATAGTGTAAACAACATTTTTTTATTTACTTATTTTTTTATTTATTTTTTTTTTATTTTTTTTACTTTGGTAACATCTATATCTACAGCAAATAATGAGTCTAAGAGTGGTTGGTAGAAGTACAAACATTGTTAAATGTACTTCATTTTGAAGAATAACAAGTAAGAGTGTTAAATTCGGCTGGGCCGAATCTTTGATACCCTCCACCCGCATCATAAACCCAATATTGCACCCAATATTGTGTACGGCTACCACTTTAAAACTGTTGTCAGTACTGAAATTTAAATTTCGAATGCCAATTAAATTTAAAGTTAATTGCTTTTCTTGATGGCCAGTTTCAATTATAATTCCTTGTTATAAAAAACAATTATCGTGTCTTCTATAGAAAAAATTCGTTACTATTTGAAAAATGGCATTTTTTTTTACTAGAGTAGAAAACCCCTAACGAAATTCATTATATAACGCAACCAGCGTTATAACACCCAAAGTTTGGTCTCTGTAAGAAAGTTTTGAGATAATTCATGATAATTAAAAAAAATAATCAACTGATTCTTGGCTAAAAATTTTCGGATATTAATATTAAAAAAGAAAACTTTAAAATATTTTTATCTGAATTAGCTAGTAATTATACCCTATACCACTATGTGGTTTGGGTATAATGACTTTGTGCTGCTGTTTGTAACTACCAAAAATATTTGACCTAGACCCATCTTTTATTATACCGATCGAATCAGAATCACTAACTGATTTGATTTAACGACGTCCGTCCGTCCGTCCGACCGTCCGTCTGTGTATCCATGTAAACCTTGTAATCAAACTGCAGGTCGCAAATATGAATATATTTTGACGAAATTTGGTATATAAGCTTTCGTCAGCCATGGGATGAACGCTATTGAAATTGGTGGGAATCGGTCCATGTTCAGACCTACCCCCCATACAAATGGCCCCTATGAAATCGACTTAAATTGCCATAAAATACAAATTATCATATAAATCTTATTCATATTGGGTTTGTATGTGTTTATTACATCCCAAAATGATCTGGATGGGACAACTCTTAGTCATAGGCCCCATATAATTTTTAATTTTTAATTCTTAATTTTTAATTTTTAATTTTTAATTTTTAATTTTTAATTTTTAATTTTTAATTTTTAATTTTTAATTTTTAATTTTTAATTTTTAATTTTTAATTTTTAATTTTTAATTTTTAATTTTTAATTTTTAATTTTTAATTTTTAATTTTTAATTTTTAATTTTTAATTTTTAATTTTTAATTTTTTATTTTTAATTTTTAATTTTTAATTTTTAATTTTTAATTTTTAATTTTTAATTTTTAATTTTTAATTTTTAATTTTTAATTTTTAATTTTTAGTTTTTAGTTTTTAATTTTTAATTTTAATTTTTAATTTTTAATTTTTAATTTTTAATTTTTAATTCTTAATTTTTAATTTTTAATTTTTAATTTTTAATTTTTAATTTTTAATTTTTAATTTTTAATTTTTAATTTTTAATTTTTAATTTTTAATTTTTAATTTTTAATTTTTAATTTTTAATTTTTAATTTTTAATTTTTAATTTTTAATTTTTAATTTTTAATTTTGAATTTTTAATTTTTAATTTTTAATTTTTAATTTTAAATTTTTATTTTTTAATTTTTAATTTTTAATTTTTAATTTTTAATTTTTAATTTTTAATTTTTAATTCTTAATTCTTAATTCTTAATTCTTAATTCTTAATTCTTAATTCTTAATTTTAAATTTTAAATTTTCAATTTTTAATTTTTAATTTTTAATTTTTAATTTTTAATTTTTAGATTTTTAATTTTTAATTTTTAATTTTTAATTTTTAATTTTTAATTTTTAATTTTTTAATTTTTAATTTTTAATTTTTAATTTTTAATTTTTAATTTTTAATTTTTAATTTTTAATTTTTAATTTTTAATTTTTAATTTTTAATTTTTAATTTTTAATTTTTAATTTTTAATTTTTAATTTTTAATTTTTAATTTTTAATTTTTAATTTTTAATTTTTAATTTTTAATTTTTAATTTTTAATTTTTAATTTTTAATTTTTAATTTTTAATTTTTAATTTTTAATTTTTAATTTTTAATTTTTAATTTTTAATTTTTAATTTTTAATTTTTAATTTTTAATTTTTAATTTTTAATTTTTAATTTTTAATTTTTAATTTTTAGATTTTAATTTTTAATTTTTAATTTTTAATTTTTAATTTTTGATTTTTAATTTTTAATTTTTAATTTTTAATTTTTAATTTTTAATTTTGAATTTTGAATTTTGAATTTTTAATTTTTAATTTTTAATTTTTAATTTTTAATTTTTAATTTTTATTTTTAATTTTTAATTTTTAATTTTTAATTTTTAATTTTTAGTTTTTAGTTTTTAATTTTTAATTTTTAATTTTTAATTTTAATTTTTAATTTTTAATTTTTAATTCTTAATTTTTAATTCTTAATTTTTAATTTTTAATTTTTAATTTTTAATTTTTAATTTTTAATTTTTAATTTTTAATTTTTAATTTTTAATTTTTAATTTTTAATTTTTAATTTTTAATTTTTAATTTTTAATTTTTAATTTTTAATTTTTAATTTTTAATTTTTAATTTTTAATTTTGAATTTTTAATTTTTAATTTTTAATTTTTAATTTTAAATTTTTATTTTTTAATTTTTAATTTTTATTTTTAATTTTTAATTTTTAATTCTTAATTCTTAATTCTTAATTCTTAATTCTTAATTCTTAATTCTTAATTCTTAATTCTTAATTCTTGATTCTTAATTTTTAATTTTTAATTTTAAATTTTAAATTTTCAATTTTTAATTTTTAATTTTTAATTTTTAATTTCTAATTTTTAATTTTTAATTTTTAATTTTTAATTTTTAATTATTAATTTCTAATTGTTAATTTTTAATTTTTAATTTTTAATTTTTAATTTTTAATTTTTAATTTTTTATTTTTAATTTTTAATTTCTAATTTTTAATTTTTAATTTTTAATTTTTAATTTTTAATTTTTAATTTTTAATTTTTAATTTTTAATTTTTAATTTTTAATTTTTAATTGTTAATTTTTAATTTTTAATTTTAAATTTTTAATTTTTACTTTTTAATTTTTAATTTTTAATTTTTAATTTTTAATTTTTATTTTTTAATTTTTAATTTTGAATTTTTATTTTTTAATTTTTATTTTTTAATTTTTAATTTTTAATTTTTAATTCTTAATTTTTAATTTTTAATTTCAAATTTTTAGTTTTTAATTTTTAATTTTTAATTTTTAATTTTTTATTTTTAATTTTTAATTTTTAATTTTTAATTTTTAATTTTTAATTTTTAATTTTTAATTTTTAATTTTTAATTTTTAATTTTTAATTTTTAATTTTTAATTTTTAATTTTTAATTTTTAATTTTTAATTTTTAATTTTTAATTTTTAATTTTTAATTTTTAATTTTTAATTTTTAATTTTTAATTTTTAATTTTTAATTTTTAATTTTTAATTTTTAATTTTTAATTTTTAATTTTTAATTTTTAATTTTTAATTTTTAATTTTTAATTTTTAATTTTTAATTT